>SNQJ01S0082149.1:2848-35254 GCA_010110895.2 Picea sitchensis
CTTGAATTGTTCCATATCCTACAACACTAAGAGATCTATCATCACCAACAAATATTTTCTTGGTGTTACATTCATTTAGAGCAGAAAATATGTCTTTATCCTTATCCATATTATAATATGCTCCAGAATCAATAAGCCACTCATTAGAAGAAGAAGTAGAAGTTTTATTGAAGGAGAAACCATAAGAAGAAAGTGCATGTCCATGAGAAGAAGAAGAAGAAGTATAATCAATATTGATTTTGTGTTTCTTCATCGCTGCTTCTAAAGCTTCCATCTTCTTGAAACATTTGGACTCACCATGACCATATTTATCACAAAAGTTGCAATGTCTGTCAGTCTTCTTATTTTTATATTTTGCTCCTTTGTCACCATTAGTAGCTGAAGTTGTCTAAGTGGGTTTGGGAACCTTATTTTGCTTGTTGTTGTAGCGAGGATGTTGCTTCTTGGGATACCTGGGTTTATCTTTCTGCTAGGCAACTAAGGCTTTGTTGGAGGTACCTACAGTGCTGATCACTCCAAGTTGTACAAGCTTGTCTGCCTCTCTAATAAAAGTAGCACAAAAGGAATCAAGAGTGGGTTTTTGATAAGCTTTCCCTAGAGCCTCTCTCATGGAATAAAAGGTAGATACAAACACAAAATATGCACTACCTAGCTTATAAATAATAAGATAGATGAAATACTCTTCCTCCATTTTTGTCTCACATTCTTCACAAAAAATTCGAAGTGTTTTAAACTTAGATAGATAGTCTCCGAGGAAAGAAAAATCACTTGGACTTAAGGTCAACAATTTATTTTCTAACTATTGTGTTCGAATAATATTGATTTTACCAAACAAAGATTCAATCTTGTCCCAAGCTTCTTCGAGGTCATCAATTTATTTAAGGTGGAACTTTAAATAATGAGAGATGGACATTATGATTAATCCATGTGCTTCATCACTCCTATCAGCCTATTTTACTTTCTTATCATCATCAGTGGGTGTTTTTTCCTTTCCCAAGGTAATATGGTACAATCCTTTACTTCTAAATAAATCTTCCATAAGATATTTCCATTGGAAGTAGTTGGTGCTAGTAAGCAAAAGATTACTGGAAGAAGCCATATTAAATCCAGGAAGTGTGTTTTTGTCTCTGCGATGCAGTCTTTGACTGGTGCTACTTCTTCCCATCTTGTTAAATATTCAGTCACAATAATGATATATCTCGCTCCTAATTTTTTTTTCGGTGGATGGATTGGCCAAACAAAGACTATTCCCACTTTTCAAATACCTGCAATGTTACTTGTGGTCTCAGGTGTATCTCATCCCTTCTGTTGGGTTTTCCAACCCTCTGATAGACATCCCATTGCTGGAAATATTCCTTAGCATCTCTATGAATCATTGGTCACCATAGTCTTGCATGCAATACCTTCTGCGTGGTAGATTTTCCTGCATAATGTCCTCCATCTAGTCCCTCATGAGCTTCTACCAAAATTCTAGGCCTTTCATGCTCTAGTACACACTTTCTCAAAATGTTGTTTGTACACATCTTGTATAAATTTCATGTAATCAGTTGATACTCTACAAATCTGACTACCATATTTTTCTTATGCATAGTGTTAAAATATTGTGGCACAATCCATGTACTCAAGTGTTCAATAATATCAAAAAAATGTTCATCAACTACTTGGACTAAAAATAATTGTGCATCAGGGAAGTTTTCTTCCAAGTTGGTAGGTTCTTCTCCATTTTTTACCCTTGACAGGTGATCAGGTCTTGCATTCATCTTCCATGGTTTGACTATCACATCAAAATCAAATTCTTAAAATAATAATAGCCATCTACAGATCCTCCCCCCCAGCACTGGCTTGTTGACTAGGTATTTAAGGGATGAATGATCTATCAATGTATTAAAATGGCTACTCAATAAGTAATGTCTGAACTTATGAAATGCATAGACCATAGCTAAGCCTTATCTTTCTGTAGTATTGTAGTTTTGCTTTGATTATGACAATTTTCTTCTGGCAAATGCTATAGGATGGTCCAAATCCCCTGCTTCTGGATGTGCCAGAATTGCTCCAAGTGTTATGGTTGATGCATCTACATGTACATGAAAAGTATTTTCCCAATATATGAATACTAGAATAGGTGTTGTGACCATATTTTCTTTTAGGGTATCCAAACCTTGTTGACAATCCTCCATTGAAATTTAGTATCCTTCTTTAACAATTTTTACATTGGTGCAGTAATCTGCACATAACCCTTTATGAATTTCTTGTAATAGCATGTACGTCCTAGTGTTTCTCTCAACTGGCGCACTAATTTTGGTGGTGGTAAATTAACAATTACTACAATCTTAGAAGTATCCATCAATAACCCTTGTTTACAGACTATATGTCCCAACAGTATTCCAAAAGGTGTCCCAAAAATGGACTTCTTGATAGTCAATGATATATGACATTGCCTCCATCTTTCCAACATTATCTTTAATACTTCCACATGATCTTTTAATAGACTATATACATTCCAGTCATCCAGATATACTTCTAAGAATGTATGTATGAATTCCTTAAAGGTAGCTATGACTACTCTTGAAAATATGGCTAGTCCATTCTTCATCCGAAAAGGCATGACTGTGTATTGGTAGGATCCCCATTTTGTAGAAAAAATAGTCGTATACATGTCTTCTGGGGATATCTTGATCTGATGGTATCCTGAGAATCCATCTATAAAGGAATATTCTTCCTAGCCTCGCACGTTCTCTAGGACTTCATCTGTAAAAGGTGTAGGAAAAAGGTTGTGTAGGAAACCATCATTCAGTTTCATCATATCTACACAAATAATTATCCACCCTTGTTTCTTCTCTTGAACTACCATATGGATTATACAATCAGATTCCTCCACAAGTAATATGATGCCAACTTCCAACATTCTATCAATTTCTACTTTCACTTTCTGCTTATATATTGGATTTAGTCTATACGGTCCTAATAGATCTAGCCTAAGGTTTTAGAGGTATCTTCATCTCTCATAGCTCTCCTTATATTCCTTCCATATCTGTAAACATCATTGGGAATAGGTCATTGTACTCACATAGTAAATATGTTATCCTTTCTAATGTTTATTCATCCTAGTAGTCTCCAATGCTGGCCATTTTGGGATTCTCAGTTGTCCCAATGTTGACTTTCTTCACCTTGATTGGTGCAACAAATACTTCTGACTCTAGGTGTTATTGGATAAATCGGTAGGTGCAGACACTAACTAATCTCCCTAGATCCACCTAGATCTAGAACAAAATAGGACAGGACATGACTCTTTCTCTAAGTTGTAGTCATTGAATCTACTACCGAGAATGAATGAGTGACATACCTTTATATCGCTTCCTTAGGTCTTTGTTGTTCCTACTTCACTCCGGTGCTCTTTTGAAATCAGGTCCAAGACAACACAAACCAACCAAAGTGAAGATAACAAAATATATTCAATGTCAACCTATGCATATGATCAAGGAGTTATGCAATAAAATAAGAGTGATTTTATGGGAAAGGGACATGTCATTGTATTATATTAAATGAAAGTAGAAGATACAACCAGATCATCTTGATGTCACAAGATTACTTTCAGTGATCCTTGGTTCCAACACACACATTTTATCTACACTTGCATGAATAAGATCCAGTACAACTTGATAGACAAATAGAGTCTTCAAGCTTCAATCCAAACAGAGTTCTTCACACAATTCTTTCATCAATTCTTCATTCAATCTTTCTTAACCTCTTCCTTGAGAAAAAATTCATTATATAGGAGAAGGAGAGATGTTTAAAGGGATGAGGATGATCCCACTAAATATGAGAAGTTAGTAGGATGCCAACCATGCGAATGCCACCTCATTTTCTAGAAGATTCCCTTCTAGAACTTTCGTAACCTCTTCTCTTTTCCAAGATTTGAAACAGGTTCACACCCTACCTATAGAGAAAACTATGAATAGTTCGCACTCCAAGTATAGGGTTGCCTACGAGAATGAAGGATTTTCACACCCTATAACATAGGCAGCCTACGAACTCATCTTAAAAATATGATTTTTAGAAGAAGACAACAGTCACTTTTCTCAGGAAAAAGGTCTTCATGAGAGCGTGGACACATAACTTGTAGAGACATCACTAGAGTGACCAAAATAATGTGTAATAGAATTCCCCCCAAAGTATGAGGTTGGAACTCATGACAACTAAAATACTTTTTAAAATTCATGTGTGTATTAGAAACACGGAGCACACCTAATCGAAAACCTGCAAACAACCAAGCATCTGCATAATATAATACCAGTTTTGAGGTAGGCATTCCCATGCTCAGATCACAAATGAATGAAATCATAAACGTAGGCCATGGACACCAATCATACACCGTAGATCCATATCACCAAAATTCTACATAGCCACCAGGAATACACTATGGATCTATGTTAGAAGACTCGAATTAAGACATAGCCACGCGACATACAAAGTGGATCTATGTGTCGATACAAATCATACATACTCCATCGCAGCCTAGATAAAAAATATGAGACCCAGGGTCTTCAATCCCGTCACCTGAAAGTACGAATCTAGCCATGTGATTACATGTGTTGAAGTCGAACATGGTAGAAACCACTTGATTACTGGTCATTGATGAAAACTGTTAACAAGTGCGAGGGAAATCACCATTGATGTCAATGACTCCCAAGGTACCACAGTACAATCCGAACGAATGTGAATGAATGAGTTGAAGTCGAACACTTGGCGGAATCTCTCGATCAGGGACCAATGATGTGAAACCCCTATCAACAGTGAAGAGACCTTCCATTAAGGCATGCAGGTTATAAGGTACTAAATGATTTCTAAGTCTTATTCCCGGATAATGAGTTGGATTCGACGGAAAAAGACTCGTCAAAGGAGGGCCTTGATGTATCCCCCATCAATGACATGAAATAAGTAACACATTTTGAGGGTGAATCAAAGTATGAATATGATTCAAAACGGACACAGGGAAGGCCGACATGGTAAGAATGGACAAATGCAGATGGCCGACTCAATGGAGGGCTCGTTTGAACTTCTCTTGAACATATGAACGACATGACAAAGGACTCGGCAGCACTGACTCAAAGACAACCCAAGATATGACCTTGTAGCAAGTTGTATGAGAGACAAATGGATTTTCCAACCTAGATTCAAATGACAAATAGGGGGTGTCATGTTCAAGAGAGATGCTTATTTCCATTAATACGAATATGAAAACACATCCCTTTCCCAAAATTTCCCCCACCATTTTTGGCGAGTACCTCTTTATTTTTACACAAGCTTGAGGAGGATAACATATTCTTGTCGATGTAATCTCATCCTTCAGACGAGTCCCTCAGAGTATGTTTAACGAACCCTAAGAAGGAGTGGTTCGGTCCCATTATGGGTCTTTCGATGTTTTTTTAACGAGTCCAGGGATAGAAAACTCGAGGGTTTTTCATGTTTTGAGAGTCTGAAAACACTTAAAGAGAAATCTCCCAGTTCCTTTTTCGTAAATGAGTTCGACGAGACCAAAAAGTGATAAACTATCGCTCATCGAACATTTTCTTCAAATGCTTTAACGAGCGTGAAAAGAACAAGATTGCTCGGAAATATTTTTGTTTTTATTGAGTGTGAAAAGAGCTTAAAGGATACTCCCTCATGTTTTTCCTTTTCATGTTACCATGACAAGTACAAAAAGATGAGAAAAAGTATACTCGGTTGTGTTCTCATGTATTTTTGAGCACGAGAACGAACGAAGACCGAGCTTGAGGTTTTTCCTACAAAACCCCTAAAAACGTAGTCGTACATGTGAAAAAAAAAGAAAAAATACTCGTACACCATCATTTAGACTTCGAAGTCACTATATCTGTGAAAAGGCATACTCACAAGGCTATTAGGGTATTAGGTTTTTTAATCAAAGTAATAAAAATAATATAAAAAATCAACAAGAAATAGTAAAAAGTGAATAAATATGGGTGAAAAAACCTTTTTTACCTCATTTTCCCCAAAATTTATTTGCTTAATTGCGGGAGGTACAAGCGATCATTCGGAAAACAGTTTCAGCCAACAAGGTAATCTCCTGTTTTTCCAACTTTTCCATGGTTTACTTTTGATTTTTATTGTCAATTTTAGAGTTTTGAGTCCATTTTAGGGTCGGTAGATGTGCTCAAGCATTCTCCCAAGTGGGCCATTCGGGACCTATGAGAATCTAAGATTTTCGCAGGTGGGCTTCAGTGCACCTGCGAGAATCTTGCACTGTGCAAAGCTTCACCTGCAAGGGACGAAAAATAGATTTTTGTGTGTGGTTTTGCTCAATAAAAAATTATGCAAGAGGTTAAAACAAGTTGTTGACTTCCTTCTCATGGATCCATTGCATGTGTTTACCATCACGATGTTGGAATGGAGGGAAAGAGAACATGAGGAGAATGATTCCATTGTCAGAAATGATCTGGGTATAGTCGCTATCCTCCAGGAATGTGGGCTCTTAAATTTTTTTAGGATCCTGGGCATGAGAGCCCAACTCAGATTATTAGAGTACCTAGTCCACATGTGGGATATTGAGGATATCTATTTTCTAATGGGGTTGTCACGACGTGAATACTATGCTACTCTGACCGGAGGTAGAGGCGGTGGACTTCCTATGAGCGAGTATGTTCGTCGATATTGTGTTCCCTAGGAAGAGAGAAGCAAGGGTAAGGTTGCCATTTGGGGGGTCCAATATTTGACCCTATGGACTATATTTTTTACGATTGCATGCATGGCTAGGAGTGCGGCTCCGTACATGGCTCTCCAGATCTATTTCCAATATGCAATAGAGTGCACAGAGCCTCGAGTTTTCAACTAGATGGATGCAGTTATCCACAGTATGAAGAGGCAACTAACAAAGTGCATAAGGGGTGACCTAAATAAGTTTGGGTACAGGTCACTTTTGGTGTCATTCTTCCTCGAGAGGGTCCCACTGCTGTGACTACAGGTAGATTGGGGTTTACCAGCCCCACAGGATCCGAGGATGCTGAGGTGGTGTAACCTCATGGTTCGACACGTAGCAGGGCCTATAATCAAGTATAATGATTCTTTTTTTATCTGGTTGAGGCCCTAGATGTTGATGATCGATGACTACACATATGCCGATTTGGATTTCTGAGGAGATCCAGATTTGGTCCTGCCTGAGGATGCTCAGTGGGGTGACTTAGGTGAGAAGTACACATTTTGTTCTTTTTAAATGTTTTTGCAAATTTGATTATATAAAATATTTTTATGTTTATCCAAGGACTAATAAAAAATTTCTTTTGATGACACAGATGTGGGGCTGTATCGACCTCCAGGAATGTCTCCCATTTAGAGGCGAGGCAAAGTGGCTCCAGTGGAAAGATGGGATGTCGAGGACTACAAGGCAGTGGAGTAGAACTTAGAGGGGTTGACTGTGGATGTCCCGAACATCACTATTGTGGAGATCCTGAGACGTTATTAGCACCATACTGTGCGAATTTTTGAGTCTCTCAGTCGACTTCTCCATAGGGTAGACCAAGAAGTTGTATGTTTTCGTGAGTGTCATCTGTGATGCTATTTTGTAGAAACTATGGGCTTCATTTTTTGAGATTTTTATCTTTGGACATAAACATTTTGTAAAAAAATTTGATCATTATATACATATATACGGATTCTACCGACTTATTTTGTGTTGTATAATACATGTGATGTGTGATTGGTTCATAAATGTCCCAAATGTATGTCTAACACACAATTAGCTAAGGCATCAATCAATGTATTTAGACGTCTAGGAATGTGTTGATATTCGATATAATCAAAATAACGTTCCAAGAGGTGAATTCATAAATATACTCGTAATAAAGTAGGACTTCGGATAGTATAGACATTACTTAACTATAGTACTACTAGTTGTGAATCGAGTCGTATAACTAGGTGGCAGATATCAAGCGAAATAGAATCAATCAACAATTCGATGATGGCACTATATTCTATGATATTATTGATCACACGACTGAGGCACACACCTCGTAGACTGATAAGTTCGTTTGTAGGTGCGTAAATTGCCCATGTAGTAGAAGTAAGGTTCTGAGTACTATGACTAGTGCCATCAATGAATCCAATGTGGGGTAGAAAAGACTCTAACATATGGAAACCAAGAACAACACAATATAAGCGGTCAAGGGTAGAGACCAAATAAAAAAAAATCATACTAAAGTAACACACAAAAATTATGATACAATAAAATACAAGCACTCATGCACAGGTGATCTTAAGCATAATACTTCTTAAGTACAAACCATTTCTGGGTTCACTCAAAGGGATACCATCATAGTCCACCAACTCGTAAGCTCCTTTCTCCAACACTCGTCTAACAATATAAGGACCTTGCCACATAGCTTCAAATTTTTTGGCTCCTAGCATATCCCGATATTGTTCGTAAAGGAGAACTAGATCACCTTCGGAGAAAATGTGTGGCTTGACATGTTTGTCGTATTGGGATTTGACACGTTTCTTCTGGGCTTCTATAAATGGGGTGGCATCAAGACAAGTTTCTTCTAGTTGCACGAGATACAACAAATGTTCTTTTTCGGCAGAAGTGTTTGGGAGAAGTTCGACAACTAGTTTTAGAAAAGGTATCTCACATTCAATTGGCAAGATGGCTTCTAGACCATAAACTAATTGGAAAGGTGTAAACCTAGTAATAGACTTAACGGATGTCCGGTAAGCCCACAATGCTGAAAACAACATCATGTGTCAACTCGTTTTGTGAATTCCTATCATTTGTCGAAGCATGGTAATGAGGACTTTGTTTATTGCTTCAACTTGGTCGTTGCCTTGTTGGTAATAGGGTGTTGATTTTTCATGGTGAAGACCCAACTTTTCGGTGAGTTCAGACATCATAAAGTTTCTAAAGTGGCTATCGTGATCAATAACGATAGCTTGAGGAACACCAAACCGAGCAATGATGTGATTGAATATGAATAATGCTGTAGTATTTTCGGTATTGTCGAATGTTGGCATCGCCTCGACCCATTTTGTAAAATAATCTATGGCTACAATAATGTATCCATGCCCCCCGGCCAAGTGAGGGTGGCATGTCATGAAATCAATACCCCATTTCGTAAAAGGACCAATGGATACCACAGGGTGTAGAGGAGTATGGTGTGATCGTATTTTGTTGTTGTAGGTTTGGCAAGCGTGACATTTTTGGACAATGATTATACAATCGTTGAATAAAGAAGGCCAAAAATACCCCGCTCATAAGATCTTCTGGGCAGTAACATACCTAGACATGTGACCACCACATGCTCCAGAATGGAATTCATTCAGGGATTTCTCGACTTCGTCAAACGTGAGGCAGCGTCAAAAAATGGAGTCAATCCCAAGACGATAAAGAGTATCACCAAGGATAATATACTAATGGGCTTTGTAGTGTATGCGACGACGGTCAGTGCTAGATAAATTAGGTTGGAAAGTCTAGGTATGGAAATATATGATGATATCCCCATACCAAACGTCATCGGAACTGATCAGGAAAAGGGATTCATTGGGTAATGAATCCTCTGCTACATTTTCTGTCTCAGAACAGGGAAGGTCGCATATAAACTCGGCAAACACCAAGGATTTCTTGGAATTAGTGCGTTCGAATTCTAAGTCAAACTCCTAGAGTATTACGATCCATTTGGAGTATTTTCCCCCTAGCAATTAACATGTAAGAATGTGTTGCATAGGGTTGCAGTTGGAAATCAGAGTAGTCTTGCATAAAAGGATATAGTGCCAGAAACATTGAACAGCTTGGATGGTGGCCAAGGCCAGTTTTTCAACATGTAAATACTTGGTTTTGGTAGTCATGAGACTCCAACTCAAATAATACATGACATGTTCGTCATGAGAATCATCCTCCTGAACGAGAACCATAACAGTGGTATAGTCCGAGGCTGCGAGATAAAGGAAATAATCTCGACTGTAATCAAGTGGGAAGAGTAGTGGGGTATGAGTTAAAGACATTTTCAAAGCTTCGAAAACTTTGTCAGTAGTGTTATCCCATACGAACTCAGAACCTTTCTTGAGTAGTCGAGTAAATCCAATAGTTAGCTCAACATAGTTCGGGATGAAGCAACGGAGAAAGTTTGCCTTCCCTTGCAAAATTTGTAGCTGGCGAAGTGAGGAGGGAGGAGAAATATTGAGAATCACCTCGACCTTCAAAGGATCTACCCTGATCCCTTGACATGAAAAAATAAAGCCTAGAAGTCGGTCGGATTCTACACAAAAAACACATTTGTGGGGATTCAAGCATATATGGTAAAACTGACAGCGAAGGAAAATGGCGTGGAGGTGTTTTGGATGATCTACATGACACATGGAATGAGCTGGTAAGTCATTAAGATATGGCTACACAATGTGCTTTATATAATGAAAGGCATAAGACATAACACGTTGAAAAGTTGTGCCACCATTCTTTAAACCGAATCGAAGTTTCTGGTAGGCGAAAGTGCCCCAAGGACAAATAAAAGAAGTCTTGTGTTCATCTGCAGGTATGATATTGATTTGATTATATCCGGAGAAACCATCCATCAGAGAGAATATTTCACTTCCGGCACAATCGTCAATGATATAGTCAACGAAGGGGGTAGGAAACTTTTCTTTAGGACAAGCTTTATTAATGTGTCTATAATCAACGCACACGTAGATCGTACCTTGTTTCTTGTTAATCGGAACAAGATTGGAAACCCATTCAGTTAGAGCCACAGGGTAAATAAAGCCATCTTTGAGAAGTTTATCAACTTCAAGCTTGATAGTGGTTGCTTTACGTGGGTGGACCAGACGAAGTCGTTTCCGGATGGGTTTAGCGCCTAGGTATGTCTTAATATCATGAACAACAATGTCAGGGTCAATACCTACCATTTCTTCA
This sequence comes from Picea sitchensis, assembly GCA_010110895.2. Lineage (NCBI taxonomy): Eukaryota > Viridiplantae > Streptophyta > Pinopsida > Pinales > Pinaceae > Picea > Picea sitchensis. Next base: position 13,758 of record SNQJ01S0082149.1, read on the forward strand.
TATCTCCAGGCGAAGACGTCACAGAATTCTTGAAAAAGAGATTTATAGGTGACAATTTCATCATTGGAACACGACACTCCGATGTGCACATTTTCGACAACTCCAGGTTTAATGGATATGTCGAGGGGGATAGTGGGTGAGATATTAATTTAAGTTCCCTTCATAGAATAGATCATGTGTAGACTCAGGAATGGTAGAAATGACCACAATGGTCGACGGAGTTGAGATCCGTTGGTAACTCTCAATGGTGTGTTGTTCCAGGAAGAGAATGGAATGATGGTGTCCATCATCCCAAGGAGTATCTTCAATGGACATAGAAGACATAATCATCTTTTCAGTAGGAAAAATGACGCATAATGGATCCGGGGATAACTCACCAAGAGAGGAGGTAGAAGGGGTGGCCAATTGAATGGCTTGATAAGTGGACTCGATCGGGCTCAAAGGCATTTGGTCACCATAACAAAGATGATCATCGGGGTTGGGTATTATCCATGGGTCATAAGACACAGGGGTTTCGTGAACAGAGGTGGAGATCATGTTGATTGAGGCGAAAAATGGATGTGGAACATCGGGTGGTGGAATGGGGAAAGTACCCATAAAAGAGGAATCTTTAAGAAGACCGACACCGACATTCTCATATCCAGGGGGTGTTTTTGCAATGAAAGGTATGTTGTCGGTACGTGCATCGGAGTGAAAGAAGGCTAATTGGTCCACCGTAATTACTTTTCCTTGATGTGGGAAGTGTATGACACGGAAAAGAGTGGACACAACTACACACTTGGAAGCGATCCAGCTACAACCAAGTAGAAGGTTGTAATCGAGAGGAGCGTCAAAGACCTCCACTTCAACGTTGACTGTTCTTCCTTCTAACGTAATAGGCAATGAAAGGAGGACATCGTAAGGCTTAAAACTAGAGCCATTGAAGGCTTTGAGTGTGTTGTGGGATTCAGTTAAAGGAGGAGAGACAATGGCTTTCCAGCAGGTAATAGACATGACACACGTTGAGGCACCCTCATCAATAACTATTCTACAAATGTTCTTGTTGGAGACAATAACTTGTATTTGGAATGTGAGTTGAGGGGGTAATTGTGGAATTTTATCTTCCAAGTAAAAAATTATTAAATTTGTATCGATAGGGTCGATTCCACCAATAGCTTTCAACAGTGCCTTTCGTTGTATAGGACAACTCTGAAGGACTTCGAGGGCTGACATCATGGACAATGCTTGGGCTAGATCTTCGACAATACTATAGTTCTGGGCAACACATGCATGAGGATTGAAAGGAGATTTTTGGACAACAACCTTTGGGGGAGGGAAAAGAACTGTATCTAGGCTCAGTCGTTCGAGATGAAGAGGACCGTTGGTAGGTGGAGTCGTGGGAGATGATTGGACCAATGAAGGAGGTATTTCATCAACCTTCTCTTTGGAGGAAGAATAATCTTTGGCTCGAGTGGTAAGTGTGATGTCATTCTTCTTTGAATCACCTGTACACATTAAGACATAGGATGTAGTGGAGGGGGGAGGTTGGTCATGAATGACCAATTGGGCCTGTTGTTGAGAAGGAAAGGGTTATGACAACATGGATGAATTAGGTGGTTTTGGGGTCCCTTGAAGGAACTTAGTAACCTTTTCTCATCTTGGACAATCCTCAGTGTAGTGATCATCACCATAGATAAGACAAGGGTATCAAGTTTTGTGCTTATCCTTATCGTCAATAGGTTGTGTTTTGGGCTTCTTAGATTGAGGATTATTTTTATCCTCCTTGTTCTTACCCTTCCCTTTTTTGGATTTATTTTTTCCGACGGGGGTAGATTGAACAGAGTTCACCTCAGAAGTCTTGCCAGTGGGAGGGGTAGGAGACGAATCATTTTGAACATTAGAAGCAACGGATTTGGGGTTGTTGCTAGAGGCTTGGATGGAATGGGGTTGGGCATGGAAAGTGCCAATCACACCATTAGCTGCATGAGAAGCAACAAGAGTAGTTGAAATAGCAGAAGTAGAAGGACGAGGTGTGTTAGGGAGTAAGTCGTAAAGAGTACCCATTTGTGAGTAAACGACGTCGAGGTATTGAGCACGACTAATCACCTGTTCTTCTGTGACAACTCCACCCATGGTGATGTCACGAGTGATGTCATTCACGAATGATTTTGTGAACCACTCTGCCAATAACTGATCGAGAAGTTTGAGTTTGATGAGACATCGTCTCCATCGCCACTCATGAATGTGATAAAAGATATGAGTGGCTTTGGTTTGTTTGAAAGAACTCAAAATTCCGCTTCCCGTTTCTTAGTAGATCAGTAACTGGTAGTGGGTGAGGAAAGCCATAGTTTGGGTGTTGAAATCAGTGAAGAAGCCTCATGGTAATTCTATATACCACTTTGCGGCGGAACCTGTGAGAGTTCGCTGAAAAAGGAGTAAATGAATAGATTCATCCATCAAAGAGTTGGATGAACACCAAAGGTGAAAAGTCATTACATGATTGTTCGGGTCCTCTCCTGGTTTACCATCCAATTTAGGGATGTTGAATGGTAGTTTGGTCGGTATCATGGGCCATTAAGGAGAGTGACGGATTGGATCATTTAAAATTCTTGATAGATCAGGGAGGTCTAGGGTGGCTAAGAAGGGTAACTGCCTATTCACGTGTGGGTACTGGTGAATTTGGGTAGGGAGCCCTATAGGTATACCAGTGGGACCATAAGCAGTTTGCATATAATGCGAAGATCCGGGCAGATTCGGTTGTTGGTGTGGAGGCAAGTAATTTATAGGGTTGTATTGGTTGGGGTTGTTCCCTTGAACAGGGGCATGGGGTTGAGCGTTCGAGCCCCAAATAGGATTGGATGTACTTGGATATGGTTGGCCTGTACTAGAGGGTATGAAGGAACTAGCTTACGGTGGTTGTCCTCTAGTCGAATGAGGGTTGTTTTGGAGAAGATGGTTCCAATACTGGGCCAAAGATGGACGTATGTTTTGTCCATAGGGTGGGGTAGGTGGGGGTTTCCCTCCAATCGAGGGTTGTGTCCCAATTGGGATTTGTCCTGCAAAAGGGGATTGGGTTTGGCCTCCCTGGTGAAATTGTCCACCGACAGGAATCTGGTAATTAGGTGTGAAAGATAGGATGGTGCCACTAGGGTCAGTGCCTCCGATAGAGGATGGAAGAGGTCCTATGAAAGGGGATCGAGGAAGTGTCGGAATGAAACCAAGAATGAGATGGTGCCCAGAAGGAGTGTAAATGCCAGGAGTCCCGGATGGGATTTGTGTAGGAGTGGTAATAGAAGCATTCAAAGCATGATATCTAGGGGGAAGTGTTGGGGTGAATCTAGGCAAAAGCAGTGTGCCAATGGGATATTGGATAGCCACTGTAATCCCAGTGTGAGGATGCGTAGTATCTGGGACCATTGTGTAATGGAACTTTTGTAGGGGGATAGTCAAGATGTGGTCGGCTGGCGAAGCATCTGAACCAGGAAAAAAATAGGCAGTAGTAAAAGGTATTGCATCTGGATCAGATGTTTTAGGAAACTCAGGTGTGACAGTGATATCAATGCCTTCTCCTGAGCCAAAGAGATACCGTCTAAAAATGCCAGTAGTCCAAAAAGGATCTTGACCCTTAGGTCCTATGAAAGGTCTGGTTGGTAATCTAGAAGACTCAACAACTCTTTCTCTAGAAGAATTCACTTGAACAATATGTCTCACATAGTCGAGAGGAAGTCAGAAGTTCTCTCGAGAATTGGTAATTCAGAACCGTTCTAAAGAGTTAGTTCTTTCCACTTGTGGAGTGGAAATGTCTTGGACTTCACTTTTTTTAAGAGATCCCTTCGGTGAGATGGTAGGTAAGGGTTGGGAACCTTCCAGATCTTCTGGGGGTAGGCCTTTAATTATACGTGAATGGCATGGTGGGCCAATTGTGATCGAGTTAAAATCTTACGAAAGAAATTCTATCGCCAAATTGAGTAAACAAACAACACGCACTAGTAAAATCTAGGAATCAAAACCAGGCAAACAAGACCTTCCAATTCTGAAGTCACTAGTTGGTGATGAAATCCAATGTCATGATAATGAGACAATAAGGGGTTGGGCGAGGGTGGAAAAGTTATGTTGATGACCTGCTTAACAGACTTAGACCTTGGTGCAATCTCCCACACATAATCGTGGGTATACCCTCCAAGGATCCTGAGTGAGTTTGGCCAACGTCGATTCCAGGTACCGTGAAGACTTACCCCTTCACAGTCACCTTGTGTAAGACACTAAGAATATAGGCTACTAAGGTTACCACAAACAACGATGATACCTGGGGAAACAATCGAGAGTCTGATCCACACGCAAGGGCAGGGTATCTAGCCTAAAATCAACTTGAGAGGATTCCATTCATCATTGTGGGTATACCTTCAAGTGACCCTCATAATACGTGCAATATCTACACTGAGATCAATAAAATAGGGTGAGTAACTCTGTCAATCTCAATGTGACCTTAGGTTTGACCCTTGTGTGAGAAGGACTTCCCAGGACAAAATGATGCAAATGGAATTTGACACTCCTTATCACAAAATACTATGTGTGTTTTTTTCTTTGGAGAGTTTGTCTCACTACCTATTCCAAAGCTCTAGCTTGGCTAATGTTGGTTCAAAAGAGCCCTAGAAAAGTTTCTAGTTCAATTTTAAAGTTGCACAATATTATTAAAGGTTTTTGTTACGCAGAAAGGAGATGGAAATGAAACCAATGTTGTGTAAGACTCTGACCCAACAATGCGTAAATAGGGATGAATGATACAAATTTTCATTCGATGAATTCTATCTACAGGAGGAAAAGAGTATTTTAACTACGATGTACGATCTTTCTTGAAATGTAATATCAAACAATCATGAACAATGAAAATTCCCTATTCATTCTCTTTCAATATTTGAATGCCAATACTTTTCAAATAAATGATTGCTTAAAAAAAGGAAAAAGAAAAAAAATCTTTAATTTTTTATTAGAAACCAAGCAATAGGGATGGAACTAAGAAAAATTAAGCAACCAATGAAAATGAAATACTCAACAAAAACCCAAATCGATCTTTCAATGAAGATAAAAATAAAAAACTAACAAGACCAGTCTCTTCAAATGCACATGGACAACAATTTTCCAAGTAGTAAGCAATTGAAAAGGACAATTAATCCCAACTTTTAGTCCAATCAAAGGCTCTCGACCAAACAAGCACTCTGATTTCAGAATCAGAGATTATACCCTTGTTAAGAAAAGGTCAAGAGGTAAAAATTGAGAAAAAATGATCAAGAAGAGTTTTCGATTTCTGAAAACTAATCATTCGCAAGATTTGAAGTCAAGAAACAATCAATCACTGACAAAAGAAGTTCTTCCCAGATAAAAAAACAAATCTGGGCATCTGAAGACACAAAAAGACCTAATCCAAAGTTTTTACAGGTGAGTTCATAGTCTGGTAGTGGGGTATAGTGAGAGAATTAGGGATTCTCGCAGCCTAGACACAGGCATGGTGCGAGAAGGTTGCACTGAATTGAACACTAGGGTGAGAAATTCAGTGATTCTCACAGGCCACATAAAGGTACAATGCAAGAAGGCTTGTAATCAAGCAAAATTTGGAAAAAGGACAAAACTTTTGAGTGAACTTTCGGATCTAGAGAGTCTGTAAGGATATCCTAAAGACTCAAAGATTGATTGGGAATGAAAAAGGGTAGGTCAAGAGAAAATGGACAAGAAAAAACCACAAAATGGGTTGTCTCCCCAGTGGAGTCGCCAATTTTGTTATTGGATAAATCGGTAGGTGTGGACACTAACTGATCTCCCTAGATCCACCTAGATCTAGAACAAAACAGGACAAGACATGACTCTTTCTCTAAGTTGCAGTCATTGAATCTACTACCGAGAAGGAATGAGTGACGTAACTTTATATTACTTCCTTAATTCTTTGTTGTTCCTACTTCGCTCTGGTGCTCTTGTGAAATCAGGTCCAAGACAACACAAACCAACCAAAGTGAATATAACAAAATATATTCAATGTTAACCTATGCATATGATCAAGGAGTTATGCAATAAAATAAGAGTGATTTTATAGGAAAGGGACATGTCGCTGTATTATATTAAATGAAAGTAAAAGATACAACCATATCGCCTTGATGTCGCAAGATTCCTTTCAGTGATCCTTGGTTCCAACACACACACTTTCTCTACACTTGCATGAAGAAGATCCAGTACAACTTGATAGACAAATAAATTCTTCAAGCTTCAATCCAAACAGAGTTCTTCACACAATTCTTTCATCAATTCTTCATTCAATCTTGCTTAACCTCTTCCTTGAGAAAAATTTCATTATATAGGAGAAGGAGAGAAGGTTAAAGGCATGAGGATGATCCCACTAAATCTGAGAAGTCAGTAGGATGCCAACCATTCTAATGCCACCTCATTTTCTAGAAGATTTCCTTCTAGAACCTTCATAACCTCTTCTCTTTTCCAATCTTTGAAATAGGTTCACACCCTACCTATAGAGCAAACTGCGAACAATTCACACTCCAAGTATAGGGTTGCCTGCGAGAATGAAGGATTTTCACACCCTATAACATAGGCATCCTGCGAACTCATCTTAAAAATATGCTTTTTAGAAGAAGACAACAATCACTTTTCTCAGGAAAAAGGCCTTCATGAGAGCCTGGACACATAACTTGTAGAGACATCACTAGAGTGACCAAAATAATGTGTAACACTAGGGATGGACCTTACGCTTCTCTTTCACCTTCAAATTTTGTAATATGAATTTTGCGCGATTCATATTCATTTGGTGCTTCTTCCTCCACATGATAGCATGACAATAGTTCTTTCACCGTCTTTCTGTTTTTTTGTTGGTATTATTTCATGAGTTCAAACTCTGGTTCATAAATAAATATCATGCCTCTTATTTGCTTCAGTGTTTAATCCATGATGGGGTTCTCATTCTCAAATGAGAAGGTTACTATAATTTTTTTTTGTAATTATGTCCATTCTGCAATGCCTCTGTTCAATTCCTGATCTACATACCATTTTTCTGGAATTCCTTCGAATGTGTGGATGAAGTGATGAGGCCATTCCTTTGGTGGTGTCATCCTTCATTGTGTCTTGCATTTATCCAAATTTTCTATTGGTGTCCTTTGTCCATCATATCTCTGCATTTTATTGCTTCCATGTTTTGCACTGAATCTGATGCACAGTAACCTCTTACATTGGTACCAATCCTTAATTGTTTTTTTGTGTGCACCCCACCATCTTGCAGGTGTTTCCTTAAGTGCAATGTCCAGGGATAAGATCCTATGATTTTCCAACACTTCATCTTCTTATCTTGTTAGTAATTCGTCTAAGTCATTTATGCCATGAAAATTGGGAGGTTCTCTGATCTCGGTACCCACCCATCTTACTATGTGGTCTATTCTTGTGCACCTTCTTATGGAGACTTCATATAATCTCTGTTGCCAATTATCCAAACCTATATCTAAGTCAGAATCACATGATGTGATGTTCCTCCAGTTGAGTACCCCATCTCCAATTGGGTTAATATAATCTTCTTTGTGCATGGTGGTTCTGTATAACTGGTTTATTTCCTCCAGGTCTAAGATGGGCTCTACAAACCTTTCTCCTTCTGATGGATCTATTGGTGCAATGAATCTGCATTCTCTTGATTTGAATGTCATATTCCCTATCTTCAAATTTATTATGGCCTAGTTATCAAATTCCCAATTCAAGCCAAGCAATGTTGGATAAGGTGTTGTACCATCTACTATTTCTATCACTTCAAAGTCTGCCTTAGTGCGCACTCCATCCAAACCTATTGTCACACCTTTTATCCTTCCAATTGGAGGAAATCTGTGTTGGTTTTCTAGTTTCATATGGACAGGTGAGAAGACTAATGTGGGCTCTCCCATACATTGCCATGTCTTCTTAGGTAAAATTTTGACCTTAGAGAATAAGTCTAATATAATGTCTCCCATATTGAAATCCCCAATGTTAGAATTCAATATAAATTCCCTGCTTATCCTCCTTCTTGAATGGAGGTGATTGAATGTATTCTGCTCTAATTTCCCCTCTACCTCTGTGTTACATATTTCTAATATATGTTTAAAAAAATTAACAGATTATGGATCATTCAGTATCTTAGCACAGGATTGCAGAAAAATGTTTATGGTACTTACTTGCTCTATCATTCTTGTATCATTGGTGTGGTCCATTGAGGATGGAATTTAATACATTGGTACATTCTAAGTGTGCTATGGGGTTTATGTATAGGAAACATCTTTCTTGAGGAACTCTTGTCTTGCCTCCTTGAATATTTCTTTTTCTTTGCCCGCCTTAAACTGTTTTGGTGGTTCAATATTCTTCTTCACCCATTGGTGTTGCACTAGATCCTGTCTTACTGCATCATATCCTATCTTATCTCTTGTGCGCATGATTATGTTTATGTTCCTCCCATCATCTCTGGCTTCTTTATAAATCCACTGTACATTTTTATTGTTCTAGTTTCTCTTTTCTTGAATCTTCCCCAATAATGTTGGACAATCCTCTGTACCATGGTCTGTTGTGTGACAATACATGCATGTCGTAGGTGCAAGTGGACATTCTCTTGCATAATTTCCTAGATGTTAGTAGTTATGAAATACTATTGTACCTATTCCTCTTCCAAATCCTCCTCTACCTCATCCTCCACCTCTGTATCCACCTCGATCTCCTCGTGGTGTGTTGTACCGAGGTACCTAATTATATTGTGTTGGGTTATACTGAGGTTGTGTGTTGTTATACTATGGTTGTGCAGTGTTGTACTACTACTTCACATTATTATATGGAGGTGGTACCTGATTGAACTAAGGTGAAAATATCCATGTCATCATTTCTTCCTACACCCTATAATTATCTAAAGTTATTTCCCTCATCAGGTCCATTGTCCTACAATCTTTGTCATCATGACCCACTAATTTGAAAAAATAGTTGTATGAATTCTTGGGTACTGTTTGGTACTTCTTCATAATTGGACGCTGATATGGATCATGCCCATGTGTTTTACAGATATTGCACCATGGTCCTCCTATTGGAACGGGGTTTGGTAGCCCTGTTTTCATGTAGTGCATGAAATTTGGGCACTCGTTCTTATGGTGTTCTTTTTTCCTGCATGTGGTACACCAACCAACTTCTCTTTTCTCCTTTCCCTTATTCTGGTTCAGTTGAAATGTGAGGTTCTTTAGATCCTCCTTTATCTCCTCTATTGTTGGATCTGTCTTTTGATACAGGTTCTCTTCTAGTTGTAAGGCTTCATGTAGAGCCTCTGCCTGATTTTCAAACTTTTGTTGCATCAAAGGGTATTTCATATGTGGTAGAAATGAATTCACAAAGAGATGTATATGTTGCATGTCAGTCATGACATATCTCAATTTACCCTTCAACTGTTTGAACCTATGATCAATCTCCCAAAAAGAATCACCTGGTTTCTTCCTAATTTCAATAATCTCATTCATGTACTGATATTCTGAGCTAGGCTTATGAAATTCATTTATCGACAACTTCTTCACATCTAAAATAGTCTGTGTTGTTCCTAGTGGATTGTTTATAGCTAGACTCATGTACCAATCTAATGCATGGTCTCTTCACGTGATAGCTAATTGCACAGGTTTTGTATTCTCGTCTATAATCCATTTTTATTCCCAGATCTTCTCACAGATGAATAAGTGTGTTTTGGGATCCTCTAATGCTTCTCCCCTAAATTCTGGTAAACTAATGGTGGGATCATGTTCTGCCATCTTGAACTATGATGAACTACTACCTCTTCATGGTGCATATACTTGAATATTGTTTCCTGAACTAGCTCCTCTAGTTGCTACTTCTTGATTGGATGTACTTCATGTTGTCTTTCTTCCACTAAAATTTGGTTGTCTAATTGGTGGTGTTATTTCTAGTGTATTAGTCGCACATGGGGTTATGGGTTCCACACTGAAACTGACATGGATAGGAGTTATGTATTTGTTTCTTACCCTTGGACCTCTTGTATTCCTTTTATATATTGCGTGCATGATTTCCTCAATATGCTCCACATCATGGAGATCCTATACCTCTTCTTCATCACTTTCCAATCCCTCTCTATCTGTTATGGCTCTCTTCTTATTATTCATCTTATATTGGTAGGGTACTCCATTGCGCATATTTCCAGTTGTTGCAATTATCTTCTTTATATGATATTCCTCCATATTGATTGGGTCCATGGCCTCCTTGTTTACCTTATCCATCTCTCCCTTCATTCTTCCAACTTCTATCATTTCTTCTCCCCTTCCCCCATGCACACAGGGAGGTTTAGTTGTCTGATGCCATAGTCATCACACCTTTGTTATACAGTAAGATATTGATTTAAGTATACAATGATATGATATACCTATCTCTGGGACCCTTTAGAAACTGTTTATCCTCTATGTTGTAAGACTTCATGGTATCTACTACAAATTTAGTGATAAACCCTGCAACAATAGTGTCTAGCCAGAAATCTATTGTGCATGAATTTGTTGTTAACTTTTTGTAACTACGCGATATCCATAGGATTCCACTCAAGTTGTCTAATTCAATTTGTAGGGTGGTTTTATTTCAACCTCAATAGCCACTCCTACAACACATGTAGGAAATCATAGAAAAATACCTCATGCAAGTTGCTAAACACATACTTGTCCAGATATTTGCATGGTGTTGAATTAGGGTTTTTGTTATCCTTTTGCGCAAACTCAATATCCTTTGTTTTCAACCAAATTTCAATCTCCGCCTTCCTTGGGTTCCATGGTCTGAACATTCCCTTTTTATACCTTCATTCTCCACATGCTTCTTATATAGATCTCATTCACTCAATCCCATGCAGTTCCATCCAGAAACGAAACCATATGTTGGTTATTACTCTTTTTATATACTCTTGAGTTGGCCTAGGTTCAGATATGAATAGGTTTCTAACAAAACCCTCTAAAACTATTGGCCCTCCTGGTAAACCAAAAGGCAACACAAAACACGATATGTACTGCATAGTCTCACCCAAAATAGTTCTATGGGTGACTGCAATGCTTAGATGCTTGGAATATAGGAACGAGTGGGGAACTGGGATTGTAACTGATCTTTCTCAATCCTTAAACTGATTACTCAATCTATTATTATTAAGATTCATTCATCTATTAAACATGTGCATCAATTCTGACACATCTAACATAAGCATGCCTTCATCCATTCATAGTATAAATACTAACAGAAAGTAAATACACAATAAACAACACACATGACACAAGCGTTACCATGGTTCATCCCTTCCTGGGCTACGTCCACAAAGATTTGGATTCTTAGGCTCTTTTATTTAGATTTCTACAATATATGGCATTGCGTGCATTATAATTCTAATCATACAATCATGAAATAGGTTCCACAATCCTCTATGAGACTAAATAGATCACACTAGGTTCCTCAGCCTACAATCTAACCCTCGAGATCTAACCACTTGACTCACCTACAACTCAACAACTTACAAAATTATATCAGATCTTACAGTAGCTCTCCTAACCAAATGAAACAAAACTCAAGAACCTCAACCTAGACCTCCTTGGTACTCATTTATACTAATTTATAACTTATCATTCATTACAATCTCTTACAAAAACCCTAACCCTAGCATGTTTAGGTTTTCCTACATGCACACCTTGCATGATTTCCTCCTTTGCATGCGGCTTTTCCTCACACACATTGTTTTTCTTTCTAGATGTGTTTTTCCAAATTAATCTTTACTTTCCAAAAATGGACTTTTCCTCAAAATTGGCATGCGCCCAACAAGTAGTACGAGAAACAAAAGAAGAGAAGGTGAATAAAGAACATGCCCAAGATATTGTACTTTCAGGAATTGTCATGCAAGATCAATCCACATGAAGAAAGAAAGAAGTCGGATCTAGGAAAGATGACGAGTCTACAAACGAGGAAGAAGATTACATCACATTAGAGTGGGTATATCAGGCTTGGAGACTCCGAATGAATATGAATATTGAAAAACTGGAGTCATTGTAGAAGCTACTACATATCAAAGAACTATCCTTCAAGCAGGTTGAAGTATTTATAGAGATATATTTAGAGCAGTTAGATAGCAGAAGTACAATATGACAGATTGATCAACTTAGAAGTAGTGTTCCCACATAGGTATCAGTCGAAAGTTATAGAGGAAGAAGTTTATGATTGTATTCAACATATGTATTCAAGTAGGTATATCTTCAGTATAGGTTGTTCTAGACATGTAGAGTTTGATTTACATATATAGAAGACTTGTGGACACATTTGACTCAGTATGAATAAACATGAATATGTGATGATCAGTTGTAACCATGAAGCATTCATGATAGTACATTGATAGGTGGATCAACATTATGGAAAATTGAGTATCAAAGGTATGGAAAATTTGCAACATATAGACATAAATAGATAATTATTAGGTACAGATAACATCTGTCAGAGAAGATGCATAACATTGTATTTACAATTGGAATTAGTGGAATCAGCTGGAATGATTTGGATTATTTTCGACACGAAATGAGAGAAGAGATATAACACATAAATATACAGAGATATTGAAAGAGTGAAAATAATATAACAGAGATATATTGGAAATATAACAAGAGGCACATTTATACAATAATACACAATTTCTATTAATGAGCAAAATGTACAAAACTGTGAAATATAGAGTGAAAGACACGCTAGAATGGTGGCAGCTTATCTCTGAGAAGAGATGTATCATATACTTGAATTCAAAAGAATATGATCATTACAATGAGGCTCCAAGGTATTTTTAACATAAATAAAATCCAAAAACCTAACCTTGGAAGATGAAAAGCCAACAGTTTTGTGTACCCAGTTTTGGGTAGTTTGGTGTATCAACTTCTTGGGGGCATAACTTTGGCATACGATATTCATTTGGGGCACACAATAGCTCGATGGAAAGGCATCATTGAGGAGATTAATTTTAGGGGCTCAATAAGAGCCTTCGACTATAATTTAGGTGATGTATCCCAAAAAAACTTCATTTAGGCCCTCAAAATGGCCCCAGAAGTTTAGTAACCGAAAAACTACTAAAAATAGTAAGTTGCCAGAAACTTGTTTTGAGCCAGTTGGATAAGGTGGTTGGCCACCAATATCCACCTAGATCAATAATCCCTCCTTAATAAGAAATGGTATCCAATGCATTGAGTTCCTGGGGGAGAGGGGGAAGTTTTTGTTGAATCTAAACCTTGATGATTTTATTTCCTTGCTCGAGAAGTTGCATTGCTTAACTTGTTGAAGGTTGTCACCAACCTGTGGTTGGAAGGGTTGGAGATGTTTAACCATTATAGCTACATGATATGACTATATGTAGAACAGATCCTTACTCTTGGATTCAATCTTATCGACCTACTTCTATTGAACAAAAGGTGCTTGGACTGAGGTTGCAATGGTTGCAATGTTCTTTTGTTCACATTTTGAACAGATTGTGAAGAAGATGAATTTTGTAGTATGAGATACTACCTTGAAGAACTATTTAGGTGGGACAATATTTGGAACTACCTTTGGTATCCTATAGATATGTCCCCCCAAAGTAATAATGACACTATGGGGGCGAGACTTATAAATAGCATGGCACTTCTACATATATGGCTGGCCTAAAAACAAATCACAGATATCTAGTCAGGAAACATCACATAATACCTCATCCTTGAAGGGCTATATGTCGTATGAAAATTGACACTGTTGGTTGAAATGAATATCATGTCCCTGGCGAAGACACCCGATGTTGTATGGCTGCGAGTGTGGTGTTGTCAACAATCCAAACTCTTTAATGAAATTTGTTGAGATGAGGTTCTTATGGCTTCTATTATAAACAATAAAATGTATTGGGGTCCCCTTCACCCATATCTATGAATGAAAAAGGTTCTCTCAATCCTCAATATTTGCTGGTTATCCTGGTTGAATTGTTGTGGTCATGACAGTAGAAGTGGGACCTACGTCAATGATTTGTCTTTACCCATTTTTTTTTGAATCATATATTAAATCCGGGTTCATATATTTCTCTTTGACTTCGGCCACCAATGATTTTTTTGAGCGACATTCATCAGTGTCGTGCTAGAGGATTTTGTGGAAATTGCACCATTTTCCAGTGTCCTTCTTCGTCTTTCCATTACCCTTCTTTTGTTGTGGCTTTGACTGGTTTTTTGAAGGCTGGTTGTTAGGTCCGTCTTTACCATACTTTGGTTGTTGCGGATTCGTAGACCCGAACTCTCTCTTGTCCTGGTGCTTAAATGTTTGCTCGATTTTAATAGCATATTGATAAGAAGCACTGAGTGATGAGATGTCTAGAAAATCCATTTAATTTTGGATGTATCTATGTAGAACCCCACGGTATTTCAGAACCAAATTTCACTCAAAGTCTTTGATACCCAGCTTGGTGTGCAAGGTATGAAATGTATTGGTCAACTCTGGAACTTATTGGACCCTCCCTTGACGCAGCATGGTCCATCTCATGTTCTAGTATTCATAGTTCTCAACAGAGTAATATTGTTCCTTGACCACATTCACAAAAAAATACCAAGTGGGATCGACCCAATATATTATAGACTCCTATGTGGAACCGTTCTCCCAATAATTTTCCCACCAATGTTTGACATTGGAGAGAGATTTAAGGAGTGAGAAGGTGATCTTTTCCCTGTTGGAAAAATTGTGAATAGAAAAATAACCTTCTAGCAGATTTAACCATTTGCCTAGGGCATCCGCATCTATCTGACCTTCAAATATGGGAATTTAAAAATTAACATGTACCTTGAAAGGAGAGGTGATTCCAAACTGGCTTCTTGATGAATAGGTGTCTATTGTTATCGACAGGAGTTGAAGGATGTGGGAAAAATTCTCCATCATTTCTTCCCTCTATCGCATGAGAGCTTGCTCAAGCAATAGATTAATAAAAAAAAAAATCTCCATCATTTTTCTTTTCTTACAGCATGGAGGGTTTCCTGGGCGTGCGAGAGCAATTTTCCTCAAGAGAGACAATCTCTATACCCAACTTTCTATACTTGTACCTTGTCGGGGACATGCACTGAAAAAATGATCAAGAGCAACCTGCTCTAATACCACTGATCTGGATTATTTTCGGAATGAAATGAGAGCAAAGATATAAAAAAGATGTATACAAAGATATTGAAAGAGTGGAAATAACATAACATAGATATATTGGAAATATAACAAGAGGCACAAATATACAATAATACACAATTTCTATTAATGAGCGAAATGTACAAAACTATAGTAATACAGAGGGAAAGACTCAGTAGAATGGTGGTAGCTTATCTCTAAGAAGAGATGTGATAGATACTCACATTCACAAGAATATGATTGTTACAATGAGGCTCCAAGTCATTTTTAACATAAATAAAATCCAAAACCCTAACCCCAGAAGATGAAAATCCAACAGTTTTATGGACCTTGTTTTGGGTAGTTTGGTGTATCAACTTCCCAAGGGTGTAACTTTAGCATACGATCTTCGTTTCGGGCACATGATATATTGTTGGAAAGGTATTTCCAAGGAGATTCATTTTTTGGGCTTAATCAGAGCATTTTCCTACATTTGAGGTGCTCAATCCCCAAAAAAATTATTTTAGGCCCTCAAAATGGCCCCGAACGTTTAGGAACCGAAAAACTGCTAAAAATAGTAAGTTCCCAGAAAAGCCTTTTGAGATAGTTGGAATAGGTGGGTGGCCACTGATATCTACCTAGATCATGGAATAAATTGGTCATAGAAAGGAAATCCATATCTCAACCGTAAGGATCCATGTGAGGTAGCACCTATCATCGGAAACAATATGATGCATATTATCCATATATAATAGTCTTACTTGCAAATACACTGATCGAGGAAACAATACATGAAGATCAATGTATTTGCAAGTAAGAATATCATATATGGATAGTATGCATCATGTTGTTTCCGATGATAGGTGGTACATCATGTGACTCCTTACAATTGAGGATATATGGCTTTGTAAATATTGGAGGACCCTCAAGAATAATCTAGAATCTCCTAGAAGGTCAACAAGAAGTCAATTATTCTAGAATCTTCTACAAAGTATTTACGAAGTTTTCTAGTCAAAGTAGTTTCGACACTAAGTTAAATATGGGTAAAGTAGTTGTAACAAATAAATTATGATTTTACTAATGATGGGTAAAGTAGTTGCAACACGAAAGTATAGGTTGACCCTAAAATTAAGAAAAAGGGTAAAACAATTATGACCCTAAAATGAGGAAAAAGGGTAAAACAATTATGACCCTAAAATGAGGAAAAAGGTTAAAACATTTATGAACCTCAAATTAGGAAAAAGGGTAAAGCAATTATGACCCTAAAATTAAAAAAAAAAAGAAAAGGTAAAACAGTTATGACCCTAAAATTAGGAAAAAGGGTAAAACAATTATTACCCTAAAATTAGGAAAAAGGGTAAAACAGTGGTAACAAGAAATTGATTAAGAGTAAAGTGGTTAAAAAAATAAATTAATTAAGGGTAAAGTGGTTGAAAAGCAGTTAAATGGAATAGTATAAATACACATAACGAGTCTCTCATTCTTACACACAAATTCATTGAATATCTATCTAATGAACACTTGATCTATTGGTGAATATGAGGTAGAAAAGATGAGGTAAAGTAAATGGGATGCTTGGTCTAGGTTGCAAGAAGGTATGATTATGAAACAAGGTTGACATAGGTTATGATGTATGTCTTTATGTAAGTTTTGAGGGTTATATCTTGGTAATGTTATGACTCATATTGGTGGCATGGCTTGTTGATATTTTGGAGATTATGGTTTATACTGGATGCACATCTTGAGAGTTTTGGAAATTTTTTAGTACATGGTTTATTGCATATCTTGTGGTACATGTGTGAGGCATGTCATATGGCACATGTTTGAGGAAGTTTGTTTGAGTTGTATTGTTGAATATATTCGTACAAGTTGAGGATGCATAACAATGAGGATTTGATACATGGTTGATGTGATAGCTCATTAGACTTATTTCATGGATGGTATGGCACATGCTTAAGGCATATCTTGGAGGGTCATTTGGTTTATGGTTTCATATAGTTGAGGTTCAATTTTTGGTATTATGCTTGAGACATATCCTTGCTACATTGTATATGGTTTCTATGGTTTATTGTTAGAGGAACATCTTTGTGATATTGGAATATACTTGAGGGATATACTTGGTATATGATCTTGGTTAATTATGATCCATGCTCAAGGTTTTGGTTTATACATTGATACATATGTTGGTACACAATTGATGATTGATGCACATGATTCTTACACATTATTTTGGTCATAGTCATGAAATATTTATGTTGTACTTCTATCCTTCATCAGTTGAAGTATTATTTCCATAATCCCTAAAGAAGTTGGAAGAATAACCTTTCTTCGAAGGATGAAATCCCTTGATTTTTTTTATTTTATAAAAGTGTCGCATGTTGCACCACTGTAGGGTGATACACTCTCAAGTGTCACATGATGCACCATTCCAGGGTGCGATAGTGTCGGATGTTCCTAGTTCACAAGGTGTGACACTGTTTAAACAAGGGAAAAATGAATAAATTCATGAAGTTTCTAGAAAGAGTAGCTTTGAGGATGAGTTGTCCTCTGATTGGTTTGGATCTCACCTGTATTCATGATATAGTGGGATCATAACCCTCTCATTCGTTCCTCTTCAATCTATAAATAGAGGCATCTCTCATGGAGAAAGGTTAATATCAATGAAGGGTCAAGAAGATCTAAAGGGATGAAACAATATTAAGAATATTGAAGCTTGATTTAACTTGATTTGGGTCAAGATACCAAACCTATGGTGTTAGAACTCATGGAAGTAAAGTGTTTGTGTTGAAGAAAGGAACCATTGGGAGGGACTTCAAAACATCAAGGCTTTGGTTGTAATCTCTTCCTTTTTTATTAATATAGCAATATAGTTTCTTTCCAATAAAGGTTGTCTATATTTGATTATCTTTTTTGCGTTTCTCCTTGATCATTTGCATAGGTTGTATAAAATTATACTTGTTTATTTCACCTTTGTTGGCTTGTGTTTCTTGTAGGTTATCATACATAAGTCTCATGAGAAAGAAACTAGAAGATACAACTAGCGAGGAAAACCATCGATTACAAGGTATGAATCCTTTTATAATTGGTAATTTGATTGTATCAACCTAGAGAAAGTTTTGTGTTATGTTTGTTTTGTTCTAGTCTTGCTTTCCGAGTCTAGGGAGATCAGTATGTGTTCGCATAGACCGATTTGTCTGATAAAAAAATTGGCAACTCCATTGGGGAAAATTTTGTTCTCCTGGTTTTGATTTGGACTTTACCTTATTGTTTATTGAGTTTTAACTCCCTGAGTCACTAGGTGATCCAAATTGACTCTCAAAATCAACACCTTCTAATATTTTTGGAAAAAAAAATTGTTTTTATTTTTATTTTTTGAGTGTGTCGCATGTTCCTTTGAGAGAAAATGCATCACTGTCACACTGTATTGATGTATCACCTGTGACACAGAAGATTGTCACATTTTTCTGCATTAAAGGGTGCAACACTCCTGTAGAAATAATTTTTTTGTTTCTCTCTCTTCCCATCTCAGATTTTATTTTGGATTGGATTTTTGGTTTTCTTATTCACTCTTGATATTTATCCTTGCAGTAGTAAGTCTACCTTTTAGCCATTTTTGCAATGTTTTGATATTTTTATAAAAAATTTCATGATTGCTAGCTTTGTTTTGGAAATGTTTTCTTACTTATGAAAGGGGTATAATATCTTATCTTTGTATTCGAGTGTCTTACAGTCTGGCTCTAAATTATTTTTCTCAAAGTTTTTTTTTTATTTTGAATTATTTAGTGAAAGAGTTTATTTTTATTGAATAATTCATTTTAAAATACATTTATTGGACCTCTTTTTCTTTTAAAGAGAATTGTTTCTATTTTGATATATTTGGATCTACCTTTGAAATCAAAAGTTTCAATTCTTGCATTGCTTTAGTTGGTGGGAATTCTTAGTTGTTTTGGAAGAAACATTTTGAATAGTGAACATCTTGATTTAATGAATTTGGGACATTGTGCATATGGGAATATTAAAGGTTTTCTCCTTCTTGCAATATAGATTTCATCAAAGAGAAACACTATATTTTCATTTCTTTGCATGGTTTAGAGTCGGTCAAAACATCATCTTGTCCACATAAGTTTCCTTTTTAATAAACAATAATGATAAAATTAATGCGCTAATTAAAATCCATCTAGATATTTTTCTTTCTAGGGCTATGCAAACCTACATTAGATTAGTTGTAGGTATTTGGAGCAGGTGTTGAAGATAAATCTCCAAATATATACAAAAAACATAGAATCTTGTGATAGGGAAACAAATCCAACTACCACATCTCTTTCCTAGGCAACCCTTCTCACACAAGGGTAAATCACGAGGTCACATTGGGACCAACGGAGTAACTAACCCCACTTCTTTGGTCTTGGTGGAGTGGTTTGCATGTATTACAAAGAGTGTCGTTAGACACTTGGGGATCCCTTGGGAGGTCTTACCTTGGTATCAGGAACCTCTCAAGGGGATTTAGGGTTTCGACCCTACCCTTGCGTGTATACCCGACTGTTGATTGTTTCCCCAGGCTTAGGTGTTGTACATGGTAACCTTACAGGACATAATTGTTGGAAAATATTTAAAAGACAGTGAATGGAAAATATTTAACAGACAACGAATGCTTGTCATTGATGGCAAGTACAACAGTGAATATGGCATGAGTACAGGAAGTTTGTAATCGACAGGAAAATAGAAGATAAGCTCAGGAAGGTCAAATGATCAAAGAAGAGAAGTTTTTAATCGACAGGAAAACATAAGATAAGTTCAGGAAGGTCAAATGATCGAAGGTGAATGATCGAAGGCAACACAACGTTGATCAAGTGATCGAAGACCAGTAAAGTTTGAGAAGCATTTCTGATCGTTGGATTCCATTCAAAATTCTTGAAAGAACGAGGGTCATCATATCTGAATGTAGACAAGAAGAGATCATTGAAGAGGAGGACATATCTCAACCGTTAGCTCCAAGCGCAGGATCCGACCATCGTTGGATCAAGAAGAACCCGCACATCCTTTAAGGTACAAGGAGAATCGGGCGTAATCGCGATATGCAAAATCGCGATGTAATCTGAGCCGTCAGATCAAGGTTTGACCTGGACCATTGATTCCAGTCCATGTCAGAGTTTCAGGGATCAAGAGTTGGACATGTCAAATATTATTGACAACAGGAATCCCGATATCGCGATATGCGAAATCGCGATGAAATCTGAGCCATCAGATTAAGGTTGAGTCTGGACCGTTGATTCCAGTCCTTTTCAGAGTTCTGGGGATCGAGAGTTGGACATGTCAAAGATTATTGACAACAAGAATCCCGATATCGCGATATGCGAAATCATGATGAAATCTAAGCCGTCAGATTAAGGTTGAATCTGGACCACTGATTCTAGTCCTTGTCTAAGTTTCGGGGATCGAGAGTTGGACATGTCAAAGATTATTGACATCAGGAATCCCGATTTCGCGATATGTGAAATGATGATTTAATCACAGCCATTGAATAGAGATCAAATCTGGATTGTTGATCTAACTCCATATCGGAGTTTCGCGAATTGCAACATGGAGAGGCAAAGAACCCAATGAAACAAGAATGCTGAAATCGCAAAATCATGATTCAATCGTAGCCATTGAATCAATATCACATATGGATCATCAAATCATAGGACATGTGGCAAGTGATCGAAAGTTTGCTGACTTGGGGTCAACAGAGCATAGTGTCGAAAATCACGAAATGAGAAATCGCGAAAGCCCTTTTTGCATAGGCACTTGGTTATGACCATAGTCATATTGGGGAAGGAGCTAGTGCAGAAAAGTTATGTATCAAAACTTTGGAGATCGCGAAATGAAGTGTAGAGACACTCAACATAGGATTGTCAAAATGCTGAAACCTGATTTAAAGGAAATGTTAATATAGTTCATCCAATGGTGCAGATAAATTGGAATATGATCGGAAGGTTACTGTTCTCTCTCACGGTAAACCCCTCAGTTACGAATCCGTTAGTGAAATGGACTCATGATTACAAATCAATTAGCGTTTCAGTTGGAATTTTAGTTGCTTGGATAGTTGTCTTTCTTTTGCCTAAGGAGTTGGGAAGTTGAACCGCCAGGAGAGTGCATAAAAGAAAATGAGACAGACAGCGTGAGGTTGGTTGTTTTGTATGAGAAAAGAATGAAGCTTTATAATGTTGATGATCACTTGAAGAAATATTAAGAATATATTAATAGAGTTAACATTGTTTAAGCTCAAAGACAACTGATTCACCCCCCCCTCTCAGTTGTATTAGTAATTTCAACAATTGGTATCAGAGCCGGTTCCTTTTATTCAAAGGTAGATCTGTAAGCTTAAACATGACAAG
>SNQJ01S0082150.1:0-35254 GCA_010110895.2 Picea sitchensis
TTTATTTTGGGGGTTATCCATTCCTCTATAATTGAGGGTCAGAAAAAATAAAAATTGAATGCTCGATTGGGGCATTTTCTCTAAGAGCCCCAATAAAGGATTTTTTTCCCACGCGAGGATGCTTATTTTTGGGCATTAGACATGAATGATTCCCTTCCCCTTTGATTGTATTTTGGTATTTTCTCTTCAAAAAAACCTAAGCCCCCTACCACCTTTCCTAGAAAATCAAGGGTGTATTTGCTTATAGTTCTTAAATTGTACTTTATCGGTTCCAAGGAATTGGAGTCCCATGTGCCCTTTCTATCCAAGGTACAGTCCATGCTAGGTTTTGCAGGGGGGGTCTTCTGATACTTGTATAGCACCCAAACCCTCTACAATTCCAGGAATAGGTATGAGAGGTGTTGGGTTGGGATTCTTTATATTGAACAAATTGTGTAGAAAACCACTCATGTATTATGGTTCTTTGGTCCCAACCTCATTTCCCAATTACCCAAAAACAAAATTTTCAGAAGAAAAACTTTTAGTTGTAGAGTGGGACTAATAAGTCTTACCTGGATTTCCTTATTCTCCTTGTTATTTGATCTAGGTGGATCTCGGTGACCATCAACCTTTTCCACTGAATCAACATTATCAAGCCTGTGGTTTTGATAAACCATGATATTTACCATTTTGATGGGGAATGTAATGTAATTCCATCTCCATTTGTTAATTACAGACATCATGTAATGATTTTCTAGTGGTATTGTGTACATGCCTACAACATAGCATTAATGCACTGGATCCCATTAAAACTCTGCAGTTAAGTGCACTTGGGCTAGAGTAGTACTGGGATGGGTGACCTCCTAGGAAGTCCTAGTGTTTTACATGCCTATGGAATTTTATAAACTTAGACCAATTTATCCCACATGCATCATGGTAATTATTCTCCTCTCACTCTCTCATATATTATATAATTGAGGTGAAGGAGGCCCTTTAAGCATGCAATGGAGTGTGATGCAAATATTTTTGTGAATGAAGCATAGCCAACATCTATTTATCTTAAGAGATAAGCTACCACATTATGTTAGGTTGTGTTCTGCAATGATTTTCTATCTTATTCATTAACAGAAGTTTGGTTTCAATATATTTATGCATTCTCTGCTATATTTTTGTTTGTATCTCATTTCATTCTCAGTATAATGTGGATCAGTGGTATATGAGCAGTCTACTCCTTGTTGTTTCTCATAGATAGATTTTTTAAACGGATCCAGTACCTTCAAAAATAGGTTCATGACATCCTTCGACTGGGTAATACCAAGTACAAGCAGGGACAACTACTTCAACAATGAAATTGCCTCACCAAGGTTCAGATTCAACAAAAAAATTCCCATATCCTGAGGGAACTTGACGCAATGGGGACCATTTATTCCTAAGGGGGGATGAATGATCCAAGTGTATCTCGATGGCCATCCACCTTTTCCACTAAATCAACATTTTCAAGCCTATGGTATTCATAAACCATTATATTCACCCTTTTGATGGGGAATGTAATGTAATGTCATCTCCATTTGTTAATTACAGACATCATATAATGATTTTCTAATGGTATTATGCACATGCCTACAACATAGCTTTAATGTACTGGATCCCACTAGAATTTTGCAGTTAAGTGCTCTCGGGATAGAGTAGTACTGGGATGGGTGATCACTCAGGAAGTCCTAGTGTTTTACATGCATATGGAATTTTATAAACTTAGACCAATTTATCCCACATGCATCATGGGAATTATTCTCCTCTCACTCTCTCATTTATAATTGAGGTGAAGGAGGCCCTTTAAGCATGCAATGGAGTGTGATGTAAATCTTGTTGCGAATGAAGCGTAGCCAACATCTCTTTCTCTTTAGAGATAAGCTACCCCATTTTGTCATTTTTTGTTCTACAGTGTTTTTCTATCTTAGTCATTAATAGAAGTTGGGTTTCATTGTATTTTTGTGTTCTCTTGTATATTTTCATTTGTATCTCATTTCACTAGTACATTTGGCTCATTTTCCAATTCCATTTTGATGCCCATCTGATGGACTCCCATGTGGCTTCAGACAAACCCAATTTCTAGCTATCAGTCGAACCCCTTTCATCTCACTCTCGACGATGCCATAGTATGTTGAATATCTAAAGTAAAAATTTGTCATGTGGCATCTGGAGGAGATATTTTACGAAATAGATGTTTGTCACAAATCATCGTTGTACTTTCGATTATAATTTAAATGTTTGTATTATGACGCCTATATCTTCCATGTGGAATTTTCCAAGAAACCTCCACCAGGTAACCCATCATAGTTTTATTGATGGCTTCATGCGACATAGGCGCTCGTAAGTACCATCAAAAATCCGACATGGATGCCATCGAAATTGCAACTTTAGGTTCGGCGACCTACGTTGGCGTGGAGACGCTCTACAACGCGTAGTTTGTCGGTGATCCAATGATATGGTGTGAGGGATTCCTAGTATGTGCGATTCCATGGTCTGAAATTTCCGTTGGATTGGGGAAGCATGAGAGCTACATTTCCTATCGGGAATGACCAAACATGCATCAGAGGTCTAGCATTTGTATAATAAAATAAATAAATAATTATATTGCATTGGACATAGGGGGCAGGTTGAGCCAGATGTACATGACGATGTTATCGATATATGATGATATAGACAATTAGGATTAGGGTTTATATTGTTGCATAAAACCCTAATTCAAGCTTGTTAGAGCTTCCAGAACAAAAAATGCACAGTCACACTTAAGAAATTTATTTTAAAATGAAATTTATTCCCTTATGCATAAATGCATGCCAGGCTTCACTAAAATGCATACCCAGGTATTAACACCCCTGCAATTTGAGTGGTGCAAGTATTTTAGGGTGTCTTAGATAATTTTACACATGTCTACATATTTAGATTTTCATTTGCAAACATAAAAGTGTGTGTGTGTGTGTGTGTGTGTGTCTACTTAGTCATTTTAAAATGCACTCGGTACGCTATATATATATATATATATATAGCATACAGAGTGCATTTTAAAATGACTAAGTACTTCTACCTTGAACCAAGATTCCATATTTTTTGTAAAATGCAAGGTAAAACCATCTTACTGTAAAATGCACGCATAAGACTCATATGACCTCCAAATTGAGTGGTTCAAATTGTTGAGTTTGGATTTTATCATTTCACATCTATTCATACTTTAGTTGTGCATTTTGAAACAAAAAACCCTCTACTATGCATAAATGCTAAAATGTGCAAGAAAACAGAGCATGATGAGAAATGCACGCCCTATGAAGAAAAATCCATGTATGGTGTTTTTAATTTACAAGTTACAAGTTACAGGA
This sequence comes from Picea sitchensis, assembly GCA_010110895.2. Lineage (NCBI taxonomy): Eukaryota > Viridiplantae > Streptophyta > Pinopsida > Pinales > Pinaceae > Picea > Picea sitchensis. The sequence goes on from SNQJ01S0082150.1 coordinate 3,357, forward strand.
CTATGGATTTGTTGTAAACCCTAAAGAATGCATACTAGGGTGATTTGTGCCCAGAATTTGGTAAAGGTTTGAAATATACATGAATCTTTGGCAACTATGCAGAGACACTAACTAAAATGGAAAAATGAGTACTAACTACCTACGTCCATGAGCTCAATGAGGCAGAAGATTGTACAACCACATCACACATAGGCTAGTTGTTAGTTGCATTTCCATTGTGAAGACTTACCGAAATCATCAAAGAATACAAGGTGATATGACTGAATAATAATTAAATAAATAAATAGACATATCAACATGTACAAGACTCTAGAGAGACTAAAGTGGAATACTTGATTGAGAAAAATATGTGTTTTTTCATTTAAACTATAATTTCTACATTTGTGCAGAAATGCACGCCATGCTTCACTAAAATGGATTCCCGGGTCTTTACGCGCCTACAATTTCAGTGATTCAAATTTATGAGGGTGACTTAGATAATTTCACACATATCTGCATATTTAGATTTTCATTTGCAAACATAAAATTGGTTGTTATGTAAAAGAGGCAATGTTTAGATTAAATGGAGAGACCAAAACAATATAAAGTGGCCTAATGGAAATGCACGCCCATGTATGGTTTTGGTAATTTACAAGTTACATGTTACAAGACCATGGCTTTGTTGTAAACCCTAAAGAATGCATATTAGGGTGATTTGTGCCCAGAATTTGGTAAAGGGTTGAAATATACATGAATCTTTGCCAATTGTGTAGAGACACTAACTAAATTGGAAAAATGAGTACTAACTACCTATGTCCATGAGCTAGATGAGGCAGGAGCTTGTACAGCCACATCACACATAGGCTAGTTGTTAGTTGCATTTCCATTGTGAAGACTTGTAGGAATCATCAGAGAATACAAGGTTATATGACTAAATAATAATTAAATAAATAAACAAACATATCAACATGTACGAGACTCTAGAAAGACTAAAATGGAATAGTTGATTGAGAAAAATACTTTGTTTTCTTTTAAACTATAATTTCTGCATTTGTGCATAAATGCACGTCGAACTTCACTAAAATGCACGCCCAGGTATTTATGCGCCTGCAATTTCATTGATTCAAGTTTATGAGGGTGACTTAGATAATTTTACACATGTCTACATATCTAGATTTTCATTTGCAAACATAAAAGTGGTTGTTGTGTAAAAGAGGCAAAGTCTACCTTGTAAATGTAGAGACCAAAACAGTGGAAAGCGACCTAATGAAAATGCACGCCCATGTATGGTTTTGGTAATTTACAAGTTACAAGAATGTGGCTTTGTTGTAAACCCTAAAGAATGCATATTAGGGTGAGTTGTGCCCTGGTTTTGGAAAAGGGTTGAAATATACATGAATCTTTGGAAACTATGTAGAGACACTAACTAAAATGGAAAAATGATTACTAACTATCTGTGTCCATGAGCTTGATGAGGCAAGAACTTGTACAAACACATCACACATAGGCTAGTTGTTAGTTGCATTTCCATTGCGAAAACCTACAGAAATCACCATAGAATACAAGGTTATATGACTAAATAATAATTAAATAAACAAACATGCATATCAACATGTATGAGACTCTAGAAAGACTAAAATGGAATACCTTATTGAAAAAAATACTTGTTTTTCTTTTAAACTATAATTTTTGCATTTGTGCAGAAATGCACATTAGGCTTCACTAAAATGCATGCCCAGGTCTTTACATGCCTGCGATTTTAGTGATTCAAGTTTATGAAGGTGTCTTAGATAATTTTACACTTGTTTACATATTTAGATTTTCATTTTCAAACATAAAAGTGGTTGTTGTGTAAAAGATGAAAAGTCTACCTTGTAAATGGAAAGACCAAAATAGTAGAAAGTGACCTAATGAAATGCATGTCCATGCTTCTATATAGCTCCAAATTTAGTTATCCAATTTCTCTACATGGAAACTCTACCCACAGGCCCATAGCAAGAGTTGTAGATGCTACAACTCTACCCACGTGCTTGTAGGTAAAGTTGTAGATGATATAACTCTACCCACATGCATGTGGGCATAGATGTGGTAACTTTACCCATAGGCTTGTGGGTAGAGTTTCCATACTACATCTCTACATACCCACATGACAAATCTTCCCACATGCATGTGGGCATAGATGTGGAAACTTTGGCCCATATGCCGATGGGAAAATTTGTAGATGCTACAAATCTACCCATAGGTTTGTGGGAAGAGATGTGGTAACTCTGGAAATGCGCCTATGGGAATAGATGTGGAAACTATGGATACCATGGATGAATTCCCACATCTAAATCTATTTTGGGTGGAAGTAGTTCAAGGTTATTTCACATAAATCACAAAGTTCCTCAAGTTGGGTTCTATAAAAGAGGCAAAGTCTACCTTGTAAATGGTGAGACCAAAACAGTAGAAAGTGATCTAATGGAAATGCATGCCCATGCTTCTATATAGCTCCAAATTTAATTATCTAAGTTCTCTACATGGAAATTATGCCCACGAGTCTATGGGTAGATTTGTATATGCTACAACTCTACCCACAAGCCTATGGGCATAGTTGTGGCAACTCCTCCCACAAGCCTATGGGAATAGTTGTAGATGCTACAACTCTACCCACGGGACTATGGGCAGATATGTGGAAACTCCGCCCATAGGCTTGTGGGAAGAGTTGTCATGTTACAACTCGGCCCACATGGAAACTCTACCCACGGACCCGTGGGAATAGATGTGGAAACTCTACCCATAGAATGATGGGCAGAGTTGTAGATGCTACAAATCTACCCACATTCATGTGGGAAGAGATGTGGCAACTCTTCCCATAGGCCTATGGGAAGAGATGTGGCAACTATGGATACCCTGGATGAATTACCATATCTAAATCTATTTTGGGTGGAAGCAGTTCAAGGTTATTTCACATAAATTACAAAGTTCCTTAATTTGGGTTCGGTACCAAATATGTATGATCATAAAAAAATGGATATGATTGGTTTTCTAGTATGAAAAATACAAGTTCACCATGGGAAACCTATATAATCTTTCCATATATAGTATTTTAAATTAATGCATTCTATATCATAACGTATAAGTCATCCTTTGGGAGGCACATGACAAAGAGAGTGGAGGGAATTATGGTGGAACTAAAACTACTAGGTTGAAGTTTCTCTATGTTAGACTGTGGTAGTCGACGCTATTTTAAGATATCATGGAATATGCAAAGAATTGCACCAAGTGTCAACTAGTTGGTCACTCTTATACATGTATTGGGATTCCATTGCAACCTATTGTGATAGTGTGGATTTTATTAATAAACAAGACATAAGAAATTAGATCGAAACAACAAACAAATATACAAGGTAATAAAATTTGGAGATCCTTTTAGTCTGAATTGAACACCCCACATATCCATAGAAAATCTAACTCAACACCATTTCCCTAACTTTGTCCTTCAACAAAGCCATTACAAATAACCAAATGATATTTACAAGTTTTCCCACAAAACTTTGAGTAGTATTTCCAAAATGCTACTTACAAGTTTTCATAATGGGATCTTTTGAGTAGCATTGATGGATGTTTCTTCTAAAATCAAATACATCACATAAATCATTAAAAGAATTCTGATAAATTTTCATATAGCATGAAAATGTTTCCCACATGCATGTTGGTATAAATGTCATGCTACAACTCTTCCCATAGGCCTATGGGTAGAGTTGTATCACCTACAACTCTACCCAAAGGCCTATGGGAAAAGTTGTAGCATCTACAACTCTGCCCACTGGCCTATGGGAAAAATGTTATCCATCTCCCATGAGTAAAACATGAAATGTGTCTAAAAGAAACATCGTTGTAGTCCAATTTTTTCTAATACCTACAGAAATCATCAGACAATAAAAGGTTATATGACTAAATAATAATTAAATAAACAAACAGACATATCGACATGTACAAGACTCTTGAAAGACTAAAGTGGAATACTTGAATGAGCTTCTCTTGGTTTTGAGGATAATTTATTCTCTACTGAATAAGGCCAACCACGTGAAAGTGGAATCCTATTCCCCCCCCCCCCTATCAACACTCTCAATTCCCCATACCCAAACTATCTACTGGAAAATAATTGAAAGTGGCATAGTACGATTCATGTATGTTGTCCCTTGACCAAGTTTTAGGATACTTGGTCATGTTTGACCTATTTTTGGGAATTCGACAGGCTGTCGAAGGCAGAGCACAAGTCGAAGTGGAGATCGTGGGATCTCAGCCTTTTCTTAGGGATTTTTGGGTTTTGGGCTTATGTAACGGGTATGGGAATGTCGGCCCATGGGTTTACCCATGCTTAGGCCTATTTTGTAATGTATAAATAGAATTCTATGCGATGTAAAGGGGGGGATATGTGTGATTTTGTACTAAGTGCAAGTAATAATAGTAAGTGTTGTGTGCATATTTTGTGAGGCTTGCAGAGCTAAGTGCAAGTCATCTTTAGTGCTTTGTGTATAGACTGTGTAAGGATTTTTGCCTAGATCTACTTGGGGAAGGAGGATCTGGTGAGGTGCGTAGATCTATTGTCCTCTGCGGAGTTGATTTTGAGGCTTTGTGCATGTAAGAATATTGGAAGAAGCTAATAAATAAGGCGAAGAGTTGGTGGACGTAGCCCTAGGGTGGGGGTGAACCACGTATATCATGTATTGTGAATGCTTTGTGCTTTATGGTTGTCTCTTATCTATGTGATTGAATGCTTAGTGCTCTAATATATGCTTAGAAGGATCTTCCATGATAACTTAGTGTTGAATAATGTAGATGATTGCTAGATCTGATCCATGTCAGTATGCTTAGTGCTTGGATCTATTGGACCTATGTGAATGTTGCATCGATCTATTATTAGGGTTTAGTTGCGATGTAAACTAAGACTGAATATTGATGAGTTATAATTGCTAAGTGCTTTGTTAAGGTGTTATAATCACAAATCTATGTCCCAGCTAAGGTTGCATACATCTGAATCTTGCAACCACCCCTACCTCTACCTTGGGTGAGACTTCATCTGCTTCATAGGTGTTACCAAAAGAGCCGGTAGTTAGGGTTTTTTTGGTGTGTTGTTGTAGCGTTGAACCCTGGGTCTGCCCCTGTGCCAACAAATGGTTCTGGTGTCGAGACCTAAAACTGTGATTGCTGGGAACTAAGAAAGAATAAGCTTTGTGCAAAGATTGGACCTAAAGCTGTGATTGCTGGGAACTGAGAAAGAAGAAGATTTGTGTGAAGATCGGACCTGAAACTGTGATTGTTGGGAACTGAAAAAGAGAAAATATTTGTGCATAGAACTGTTTCCCTAGTACGCAGTACTACTTGACCTTTGAATCTCTGTGCCAAGAAGAAGGATCAGATCTGAAGAAAAGAGGTAAGATCTGAAAGCTTTCTGCTCTGATAAAGGTAAAAGTGAGAATTTTTTATTGAAGAGGTAAGATCTAAAAACTTTGTGCTTTGATAAAGGTAAAAGTGAGAATCTTTTATTAAAGAGGTAAGATCTGTAAGATTTGTGCTTCGTTAGAAGTAATATAAGTGGAAATTTTTGTTTCTAAAGTATGGATCTAGGTATGCTTGATAAAATGTGTCCTAGCTTGAAAAGTAGGGCATAGCTAGAAGAAAGAAGATTTGATATAAGTAGACTTGATAAGAATAGTGAAAGATATGTTATACCTATGCATAGAAAGAATGTTTGGACTAACAAATGGATGCAAGATCCTAGAAAGAATTTTTTGCAGGTTAACCACTATGATCCTAGTGAGAAATACAGGAAAGGATGGGGATCATTTAAGAGAAAGAGAGGATTAACTCTTTGTTACAGTTGCAGAAGATTGGGACATCTTGCTAAGGAATGCCCTGCTAAAAGATCCAATTGTCTTTGTTGTAAAGTTATGGATCATGAAGTTTTGTATTTCCCTAGAATGATTGCTAAGCTTGACAGAATGAATATGAAATAAGAAGGCCCTAAGGAATATCAAGACACTGATACCATGGCAGAACCACAGAAAAAATCAAAGGATGTATTGATACAAATGAAAGAAACCCTAGATGATCACTGAAATATCATCTTATCAAAGATATTCAAAGAAAAAGAATACATAGAAACACGAATAGGAGACTTCGACATTGATTGTGTTATGGATGAAGAAACATGGGTGAATATCATGATAGAAAGAACTTGGGAAACTCTAGGAAAGCCTGCTATGATTCCTTCATTGGGAGGAATGTGATTATTTAAAGGAAAACTGATAACCCTATGTGGAAGACTCACCCAGACATCTATGAGTGCTCATGGAACTTTGACAGAGGAAGATTTTGAGATTGTTAAATTTATTGAGAACAACGCCCCATTTGCTATGTTATTGGGAAAACCTTGGATTGAAAAGGATCGAGCCAGGAGAAAAGAAGAGGAAGCCTTAGAATAGAAAAAAGAAAGACCTAAGAGATTTCATGACTAAGAGGATAGCACATTTGATTGAAGAACAGGAGAACACATTGAAGCTACTTAGAACTAGAAACTTGGATGTCGAAGTTGAAAGGAAACGGGATGACTTGAGACACCCATCGGTACAGAAGAATAGATCACCTACACCAGACAGAGAAGCAGTATTTCCCTTGAACCCTAGTAAAGACCATCAACAGCGTGAAGTTACTACGCCAAGAGAAGATAAGAATCAGAATGGAAAAAAGAATATCGAGACAAAGATCACCGAGAAGAAGGCTAGAAAGCTCAGTAAGAACATAGCAAATATTGAAAAATTACAAAAAGTTCCAGACGGAACTTCGCAGAGGGAAGGATTCCAGAATTTGAACTTCATCGGGATATCATCACAGCATGGCACTTCGCCATGGCGAAGAAATATAGTCATTGGAAACAGTATAACCATTAGTCTGACACCCCGAACGGTTAGAACGACATTTATGGGTATAAATCTAACCACCAAACCGTTGAGATCGCGCTGCAACGGACAAAACTGCATTAATGAAGACCTCTTGTTCGTTGGAGAGATTTGTTACACCGTTGCCTACTTAGTCCATTGACAGTTGCACCGAAAACACTTTTTCAAATCGTATACTAAACAATTCATTGCTACAGCATTGTGTTTATCCAGAATGGCGCAGTGCGCCTAGCATGCCAGTTAATTGCAAGAAATATAGTAAGGAAGAACAACCTACGCAGGTCACAGGGTTTGTCAATGACCTCGTTGGGAAATGCATGGAAGGTCTACAAATGAACTGGGGGAAGTACCTAGTTAACCAGCTAGAATTAGACTGTTACGAAGCTCGGGACCAGGGCTATGAGTTCCACTTTAGCTGGCTCCTGATCCTCATCGCATTTACCACTTGGGAGATATCAGAAAGTGTGACCTTCCCGGACATTGAGTCATTGGATTTGATCGATGCGAAGTTCACCACGCTCTGGTACTCGAGCGATATGGGAAAACAGTGGTAGTCAAACGCGGTATTTCATACATATTATCTCCAACTAAAGAGGGCTATCGAAGCTTAACCTTGCATGAAACCAAACACCCTATAGCAGTTCAGGCCCCTTATGAAGTTCTACGCAGATCGACACTTCATCTATATCACTGCACGAGAAGATGAGCATAAATAGGAGCTCCAGTCATACTACAAGCTCATAGAGGAGGACCTCAAGGAGATAACTAAGGGCTAGTCAGCATACCTCCTTGTCCCTATTGACCCCGCAGAGATGTCTGATCCCAAACTTGACAGCTCAGAAGATTCTCACAAAGAACACGACACACCTGGAACCAACAGAAGGAAGAAGACCCAAGAATTCAAAGACTTGAGCAACGCATCAGAAGAGACTTCTTCAATATCACCTGACCGAGGGGGTGTTGATGAAGTAGAAGAGACAAACAGCAAAGAAGACCAGCAGAAGCAAGGTGAAGTAACACCGCCTAGGGATCCTGTTGATGAGGCTAATCCCTTGAACAAAAGGAAGGTTTCCCCCATGAAACCCACTTCCCGGAAGAAATCCAGAGCCACCATGACTAAGATGCAGACTGTTCTCATTGTTGATGACTTTGACTTCATCATCGCAGTTGTAAATGACACCTCACAAGAAATCTTACAGAAACATGAAGCCAAGAAGGAGGAGATGTACAACAGAGTCGAGATTGAACTTAGAGGGGTGCAGCAAGCCCTTCAAACCAGCCGCGCAGTATCCCATGTGCCTCCACCATCAGAAGAACCAGAGTTGGGAGATGATCTTGCCCAACTCCATAGACTCCCTGATATGACTGAAGCTCACCTTCATCAAACACAAGCTGGGAAAGACCAAGCCACAATAGCCCTGAAGCAAGCACAGGAGGAAGTTATAGAGAAATGAAGGATTGCACAACAGGAGAAGGATGCTCTTCAAGCAAAGTTCGAAGAAGAGAGAGCGCAGATGTAGCAGGAGAAAGAAAAGTTGCTCGTGGAGCAGGTCGGAGTAAAAGAAGCAGTCAATAGAGTACTTTGCTCTGTGACAGGCTTGGAGCAGAAGCAGGAAGAACCAATAGAACACCAAGTAGAACAGCTCAGAGAAACCATCCAGCAGCTACGACAAAGAATAAAATACTTATAGATACGAACAGTGCTAAGTACCCCACACGATGTGCAAGATCAACGAGAAACAACTTCTCGAAGCATAGTTGAAAGAATCAAGACCCTCGCCATGGAATGTAAACAACTAAGTGATCGCAGTGCCCAAAATTATGAGCGACTCACCGAGGATCCTGAATTGAAGGCACTGGAGTCTCAGCTCCAAAAATCAAAGCAACAAGCAGAAATAGTACAGGCATAGTTAAATCCCCTGTCATCCATTGAGAGGATGAAGCGATCCCAAGAACAGTGCATTTCTCAACAGCAGGTCCACACCATTCAGAGAAGAGTCATGGAAGTGACTCATAGACTCCAACCAATACAGGACGAGGCTTTCCAACTGTTCATGGAGATCGAAGGCTGAGGATCAGAACTGGAGCAAGTCGTCATTGCAACTGAACAACGCCTAGAGGGACCTGTCAACGAAGCAGTAATCCAAGAGTTTGTTGAGCAGGAGGTCGTGGCACAACAACAATTCGAAGCATCTCGAGCCAAGCTCAATTCTTTTGAAGCAGAGTTACCCAGAGCAGAGTGACTCGGGACGAGTCACACATGAGTGTTGGGGGCCTGTTGACCCTTGACCAAGTTTTGAGGATACTTGGTCATGTTTGACCTATTTTTGGGACTTCAATAGGCTGTCGAAGGCGGAGCACAAGTAGAAGCGGATATCTTGGGATCTCGGCCCCTTCTTAGGGATTTTTGGGTTTTGGGCTTATGTAACGGGTATGGGAATGTCGGCCCATGGGTTTACCCATGCTTAGGCCTATTTTGTAATGTATAAATAGAAGTCTAGGCGATGTAAAGGGGGGCATCTGTGTGATGTTGTACTAAGTGCAAGTAATAATAGTAAGTGCTTTGTGCATACTATGTGAGACTTGCATAGCTAAGTGCAAGTCGTCTGTAGTGCTTTGTGTACAGACGGTGTAAGGCTATGTTCCTAGATCTACTCGGGGAAGGAGGATCTGGTGAGGTGCGCAGATCTCCTATCCTCTACGAAGTTGATTTTGAGGCTTTGTGTGTGTAAGAATATTGGAAGAAGCTAATAAAGAAGACGAAGATTTGGTGGACGTAGCCCCAGGGTGGGGGTGAACCACATATATCATGTGTTATGAATTCTTTGTGCTTTATGGTTGTCTCTTATCTATGTGATTGAATGCTTAGTGCTCTAATATATGCTTATAAGGATCTGCCATGATAACTTAGTGTTGAATAATTTAAATGATTGCTAGATCTGATCCATGTCAGTATGCTTAGTGCTTGGATCTATTGGACCTATGTGAATGTTGCATCGATCTATTATTAGGGTTTAGTTGCGCTGTAAACTAAGACTGAATATTTATGAGTTATAATTTCTAAGTGCTTTGTTAAGGTGTTATAATCACAGCTCTGTGTCCCAACTAAGGTTGCAGACATCTGAGTCCTACAACCACCCTTGCCTCTACCTCAGGTGAGGCTTCATCTGCTTCGCAGATGTTGCCTAAAGGGTCGGTAGTTAGGGTTTTGTCGGTGCTTTGTTGTAGCGTTGAACCCTGGGTCTGCCCCTGTGCCAACAATGTATAGCAAGTATCAAAACAAAATTTAAAGGTAAATGAAAGAAGGAATGTGTGTGTAGCTATGTGGTTTTGTACATACAAAACATATGACATACATCGATAAGAAGGTAGAAAAAAATAGTATAAATTAATATATTTTATCATCAAACTATGTTCCCATTATACATGTTTCTGATCATAATATATAAAATCACTTCTTTTTCTATTTTTTAGTTTTCAGAAATTTGATGGTTGGCTCGTCCATGTCTAGATCTGCTTCAGTTGTTGAGCCCTCTCTTGTCGTTGAGTCAATATGCATGCTTTGACGCATTGTACGCTCAGTTGGATACTCTACACGACATCTAGGCCATTGTTTAGGGACCTCGACTACAATAAAAAAAGGGTTAAATTGATATGGTTAGTTATTATTCACAAAAGTGGTTCATTGATGCAAATATCATTACAATGTTCTTTACTAGGTTGAGTAGTCAAGACCATTGGGTCAACTACCATGTGTTCCTACTCTAGCCAAGCATTATCAACTACATGCTATGCCATTGAAACAAGAAAATTTATAAGTACACTATTTGTAAGTAAATATTGATAATTTTATTAATCCATACTTCTGATTTTATAACCATAATATCATCATGGTCGTGTTGAACACCACCATCATCGGGTTGCACTCCACCGTCATGGTCGGGATGCAAACCACCATCATCGGATTGCACTCCACCATCATGGTCGGGTTTCACACCACCATCATTGGAATGCACTCCATTGTCATGGGGTTGTTGTCCACTACTGGCCTCATTATTGTTGTTTCTCTCTTGCTTAAAATAGAAAGACACATTCATTTATGGGCGAAATCAATCATGAATAGATTTTACAAGTAATCAATTATTAAAGTCCATTGATTTAACTTGTGATGTCATTAAAGGGGTGAAATTGTGCTTTCCCCATGCTTTGCCATTGTTCAACCACGCCTTGAAATCCGCACTTGAAACCTAGTCGAAGGTCTTCTTCTGTGGTCGTAGTTTTGAATTGAGCCCCTTGCATTGCACAAGATCTAAAATTTGGCTTATTGGATGCAATTAAATAAAATTTTGATGATGATAGGAATGATATGGTTTAATTATTTTGTACTTATAATTCATGTTTTTAGTTTCACATAACTACCCTCACCAATTTTGTGTTGCTCTTGTTTTTCTAGTCTTTCCTTGGTTTCGTTTGATGTGTCTGGGAGCCTAGAAAAAGTTTCCAATATGTTGTATGTCACAATTTCTATATAGAACTAAAGAAAAATTCAAAATATGATATACCTTCCTGGTCCAGGTGGCGTCTTTCCTTCTTTTCTCATTGTCTTCTCCTTTGCATCCTCCAATAGATTCTTCCACTCAATCTCAGGAATCATCGGAGGATGATCATACCTAGGGTTTGTTTGCAAATGAACCCTATATTAGTCCCTCACATATTTCAAATATGTATCGGCCAACGAGGTTACTCCAATTTTGTTGAAGGAATCACCAAATAGGTCGACCAAGTGGTCAATAAGTTCCTTCTTCAAACTGGGATTCTTAGCATTCCACTGTGTGCATATGGTGGGCCCAAAAATATATAAGGCCTTGTCATTCATATGCTTAAAAAAGGTGTTGTTTCCTGCAGAATAACATGATCATTAATTTAAAATAATCATAGAGAAGTATGTTTCAATTAGATAATAGGAAATAATTAAGACATTAATAAATACCTGGGATTTTTTGTATCTTGATCAGAAAAATATTTTCATCCACCAAAAAGGTAACTAGCAGTGTTCCCTTGTTGGTAACATGTAACGATCCAGGAAATGAATTTCTAGAATCAACAATAGCCTCATCTCCACCATCAACTGCTTGGTCTGGTGTGCACTGCACTGAGGCTGTGTCATGGGTCCTAGAAGGTTCAGTAGTCTCAATCATGGGGTTGTTATTCACAGGTGGAGAGCCAAAGAGCCTCATGGGTATGTGGTTCATGGTAGGAAATTGTGGTGTATGAGCATCATTTCTACCAACACCATCCTCAACAGCAGGCTGCTGAAGTTTTCTAAATAATTCCTATAAAAATAAAACATATTTTATTTAGATCCTATAAAAGTAGAAAAAACAAAATTCATAAATGAACATATGTATAAATAACCTCTTTTTAAAAATGGTGGTTACCGTAGATTGTTTTATTTCCTCCATAAAAAAATGTCATCTTTGTGTGGTCTCCTCCCTTGGTTCACACATAATCAATTCAGTAAGTACATCAGGTGTCGAAAACTACATATATCAACAAAAAAACAAGTTAATTCAATTATAAAAACAATAATAATATTCACTTTAAATGGATATGGATATTGTTAGTCCTTTACCTGCTATGAGGTTGGTGCCTTCCCACAGTCACCCGGCCACAATATAAGAAGCATTACATATTAAAATGTTTCCTTATAATATGAGAATCATGAGATATGAAAATGAATGTTAAAGATAAAAATAAGAATCATTAAATAGAGGTTGGTTGAAGTTATAGTGTCAACATCCATATTAGACAATGGGTTAACATCCATTTTCATTCATATTCCTACGAACACCATTCATATTTTCATAATTTTTCTAAAGAGATAACTTTGTTGTAAGACATAACTCTTTTGTAAATGCAAAAAAAAAAAACATAAAGGGAAAATTGCTCAAAAATGCATGAAACTGGGGCATGATGAAACATGCATGCTCATGTATTAACAGACTTGCAATTTGAGTGATTCAAGTTTATGAGGATGTCTTAGATTATATTACACATGTCTACATATTTAGTGTTTTGTTTGCAAACATAATAGTGGTTGTTGTGTAAAAGAGGCAAAATCTACCTTGTAAATTCAGAGACCAAATTAGTAGAAAGTGCCCTAATGGAAATGCACGCCCATGCTTCTATATAGCTCCAAATTTAGTGATCTAAGTTTTGGGGTGAAGTAAATAAAATTTTGAATCTATCTATATCATCCAGAGTCCATTTTAAAATGAAAAAAGAACTTCTAGTTGGAACCCAAATTCAAGACCTTTTGTAAAATGGATGGTAAAACTAGATTACTATAAAATGCACACCTATGAATCATATGACCTCCAAATTGAGTGATAAAAGTTGTGGAGTTTGTATTTTATCATTTTACATATATTCATACTTTAGTTGTGCATTTTTAAACCAAAAACCCTCTATTGTGCATAAAGGTTAAAAACTGCTTTGTAAATGCAAAAAAATGCATAAATGGAAAAATGCTTAAAAATGCATGAAACCGGGGCATGATGAAAATGCACGCCCAGGTCTTAACACACTTGAAATTTGAGTGATTCAAGTTTATAAGGGTGTCGTATATTATTTTACACATGTCTATATATGTGGTGTTGTGTTTTCAAACATAAAATTCGTTGTTGTGTAAATGAGGCAAAATCTACCTTGTAAACTAAGAGACCAAATCAGTAGAAAGTTCCCTAATGGAAAAGCATGTCATTGCTTCTATATAGGTCAAAATTTAGTGATATAAGTTTTGGGGTGAATTTAATAAAATTTTGAATCTATCTATATCATCCAGAGTGCATTAAAATATTTGATTTTGCACAATCCATGTCTCTTATTCCTTATTTATTGAACAATTTAATTCAATTTTGTTTGATTCAATGCACTTATTCATCATTTGCCGAAACAATTTGGTGTGGATTCATCCCTATTGTTAAAAATTCCATGAGTTGAATTCAAATCGTAAGTGATGGATTCAATTTATAGAGGAAACACTGCTTTTTATTGTGACAAGTCAAGCATGCTTGTTTGAATATTAGTCATCAACTTTTCTTTTAATTATTTTCTTGTTGAGAGTGGGGAGCCTTACAACGTATTGAAATCGTTTAGGTACTATGGAGGAAACTTTTCTAAATTCATATAAAGCACCATCATGTGCAAATGTTGGGATTACAAGTTGGAAGTGGGTGCATTGTTATTTGTGCATGACAATACATTGCTTTCTTCTTTGGGATATATAGTTGGGACTAAGTGCCTTTTAGTTTTCCACTTGGAAGAATACCCATGTTGATGTGTTACAACTATAGTACTTTTGGAAACTTCGTGCCTACAAGTTGGGAGTGGATGCATTGTTATTTGTGCATGACAATCCATTGCTTTCTTCTTTGGGATATATAGTAGGAACTAAGTACCTTTTAGTTGTCCACTTGGAAGAATACCCATGTTGATGTGTTACAACTATAGCACTTTTGGAGACTTCTTAGAGATTGCTTCTTGGGTTTAGTAAGAATTGCATTGTCTTGATTTGGATAAACAACTTGTATCCTTAATTTGGATAGATAACTTGTAGTTTGATACATAGTAGCATGTGTAAATGTGAAAAGTAGTTCTCACATTTGTACAAGTCAGATTTAAAGCATGTTATGATGTGGACATTTCTTCTATATTGTTTCGCATAAAGTTTTAAATGAATATTTTATTTAGAAAATATGACTATATTTTTTAATGAATATATTCACATTTGACTCTTGTTTCTTGTTTCAATATTGATATCCTTGACAATAACATACCAACTATGTACTATTATCAATTTTAATTATAAATTATTTACTCTCAAAAAAAATGATTGAAAACTATTGAAGTTGGAAATCACCCTCTTAACTTCCCTCTTAACAATCGGTACTTGCTCAACTACCAACCCCTTTCCCCACTATCAAATGAGAAAAAAAAAAAAACATAAATGTATTCACTTTATAAAGCACGTATTCATATTTACATGATTTAAGTTTTAGTATTATTGTTATTTTTTTTCTCAAATAGCCTTTGAGTGATTTAAGTTTTAGTATTATTGTTATTTTTTTCTCAAATAGCCTTTGAGACTTTGGTCACTTCAAATTGGTGGAACCCACTTGGAAACCAAGTTAAGAAAATATTAACTTTCAAGGAAATCCTCTTTCCAATAGGGCTGCAATATCCAATGAGTAGATCCCACTGAAAGATATGAGCACTACCAAAAGATAGAAAAGGGTCTTATATTTCATTCTTTCATTTCATTAGTGTTTAATTAAAAAAAAAAAAAACACCATTCACTCTTAAATTCCTTCAAAATAGAAACTTATCACATAAAAATATTGTACAAAATTAATGATAACATCTCACTAAAAAAAATGAATAGAAATTAGATTAGTTAAGAAAGCAAGTTGATAAAGAAGACAACGAATGAAAAAACCATGTAAACCTTTATTACGGATTTTTTTATAAAAATAGTTTAAACAAGTATTTAATATACCTCCAATGACATTACACGTGTGTATATTATGAAATAAATGCAAGGTACATTATGTTTGAATTAGTGGCTAGTTAGTGTAAGGTGACAATAGTTGCAATGTGAAGAAAAATGGATGTCTCATCATATTTCAAACCCATATTACAACATTGGTTATTATCAATATTTTGGTGATTTTTTTTCTACGGAAAATTTTGTGAAAAAAATAAATAAAATGTGTTTTTGTATTTGTGGATAGTATTCATAATAAATTTATCAGTATGAATTATTGTGCTTTATTTAAGGAAATTCAAATTAATTATCGATTAATATGGAGTTATCCAAGTACTCAATAATATTAATGGCACTCAATTAAGCTAAGCTCTTGGAATTATCCTTGAACACTCTACCTAATCACGAAAACTTTCAATAACAATGTTAACTTGCCATACATAAATTTCTTAACTAAAACTAGAAATTTGTGCCATGGTGAGATAGACTCCTACCCTCTAAGTTGCTCTTATCAAGATTGAAACTATCTATACCAATTAAATGAGAGTTATAATACATGTCAAATATCAAATGATAAATAAAGTAAGATGCCACTACAACATAGAAGTGTTTTCAATAATAATTATACATTATAAATGGAAAACTCAATAATAATAATAATAACAACAACAACATACAATAATATAGCAACATAATATACACGGAAAAAAAATCACCATTATGTGAACCTTGTTAATATGGTGTCCATAGCTTACTCATATCTTGATTTATGTGAAGTAAAGTATAAGGTGGGATTCAAAATATACAGTGGGAGGATGTATGTACAATGATAAACAATATCCATCTTCTACTTTGGGTGTCAAGGAAGAAAGGGGAAGAATCGACTATGTGTCATCACTAAAGCTAGTGAATGCAACTCAAATGTTGCAGACCCCCCCTTCTCTCCTCAGGGCTGTGAGACCTCCCGGTCAAGGATCTTTAACTTCCTGAGTTGAATTATCTACTCAAGGCCTTGTTGGCCCCAAATTGAATTAAACACAGGCCCTTTTATCACCTTAGGTGCAAGTCGTATGGTACCTGCAGGCCCCTTTCCTTAGGGCTTTTATAATCTTAAAAATTCAGGCGCTAGCTCCTTTCCACTATCCTTCTCCACATGCGACCTCGGGCTATGACCTGGAGCTTAATCTCCTTAGTGCTTTGTAACTTCGGTCTTTGTCGTTTTTAGCAACAATTGCACCCTTTTCACCCAAACCCTGAATCGGTAAACTGATCCAACAGGATCTACGTCCAGTGCTTATCCAACATACGACATTTGTGATTCACTTTGTAACTTCAACATTCTCGATTCTGGGAATTCAAGTGTCTTTTTTCCTCGAACTACTTTCTGCATGAAGCTCTGGATCGAGCGCCATGTGCTCGTCTCGATCTACTGTCGAGAACATCCTTTGGTTCCACTTCGGGCGAATTTCAGTCAACGCTCCACCTTCTCCTTACTCTTCTCTCTGAATTCCACGATCCGATGACGCGTGTCCTTCCCAGATCGACGGTCTCAATGGACTTCGCTACTTCGGGCTTCGTCATTTTTGGACACACCTACCTCCCTTTTCCCCGAAGTTTGTGGATCCCTGCCACGTATCCTCGTTGTGACCAATGGATAAGATTTACTTCGTCAATTCATACTTCGGCGATTTTTTCTCTTCAACCCTTCAAAACCTCTGAATCGTGAAGTTCCTAAGGAACCCATGACTAACCACCACGCAACTCTCCCAAATCTGACAGTCTGGAAAAATCTCGTTTCCTCCTGAAGGGATCTTGATCGTTAATTTGAAAAACCTTAAAGGGCTCCTCCCTTTTGAAGATTTCTCCTGCTAACTTTTTGGAAATCGTCTTTCCTCTTAACCTTTAACTCTTTAGAGGGTTTTCTTTGATACTTAGTCAAATTTTGGATCTGTGCAAGCCTTGCAACAAATCTTCGCACACATTTATGTGAGCAATTTCTCAAACTACTCCTCCTGAGATTCTGAGTCAAAGACTTTGTTGACGTGCACCTTGCAGACGATATGCACACTCTGCATACAAAGCTTCAAGTTACCTCTTCCGAGAGATGAGTCGAATCAGACTATGTCAACGTACTCCTTGCAGACAACACGCACTCCTTCCGTAAGATCGTGGAAGAGAAAAAAGTGAAACTTATCTAATGTTTCACATATTCATACAGTTCACCATGAATTCACGCATCCAACAATGAAACTCATGCATGCATGAGAATACAAAGTAACAAAGAACAAAATGTAAATAGAAAGCATATTATTCATTCAAGCAACGGCAACACCATGCATGTGGGTCAATACCTCTTTGTTATATTAATTCAAATGTACCTAAGCTATAACAACATTCAACAACTTCTAACTAACTGGCAGCTACAACAATATTCAGCTAATTTGCAGCTACCATAATATTCAGCAGCCTCATTTGGGCACACAACACCTCTACTTATACCAGAGGTCTCATAGGATTCCCTCTGACTACCCATCTTATCAAAATAAAAGATAACAACTACGTAATCCCTATTACATTAAAAGTCTTAGACAGACAAATAAGAGTGAAATCTCCAGATCTGTGTTGTAATTAACTATATAATAAAGGAAATATGATCTCTGGCGATCTCATGTGATCATTCAGCCTCCAAACATTAATATCTTCTTTAATTTGCAATCCGTTCAAAAAATATTTACAGGATACGCCAACTTTTAAAATTCAAAATTTACTCAAAAGACGCGCTAAGGCATTGAGTCGTCTCTCCACGTGCACTTTGTTGATGATGCTCCTGCATCATACTCCTCTAGAAAAAAAATCATGGAATCTTGTCCATGAGCTCCTGCACTAACTTTCCATGTTTCTGGATATCAGCTTCATTTACCCAACTAGCATCTTCCATTGGGTGTCCTTTCCACTTTACCAAATACTCAAAATAAGTCTTTCTCCTAGTCTTCTTACCAATCCTCTGATCAATGATCTTCTCCAACTATTTATTTTCCCCTACAGGCATTTGTTTCTCCCACTGAATATCTTTCTTATCTTATGATTATTTTCAGTCATCTTCTCTATAAGGATATAGGTCTGAAATGTTAAATATGGGTGATATACCCGCATCATATGGCATCTCTATAACATAAGCATTGGCACCAAATTTCCTTAGGACCTTGCATGGTCCAATTTTCTTCAGCTTCAGTTTGTTATATGTTCCCCTTGGGAACCTTTCCTTCCTAATATTTGCTAAAACTTGATCTCCCACTTCAAATTGAATTTCTCTTCTATGTTGATCAACTCTGCATTTATACTCTCTACTATTGTTCTGCAACTGCTCCTTGATCTGATTATGAAGCTTCTACATTTCTGCAGCAAAGTCTTTTGCCCCAGATCTCTCAATTTTGATACTCCTCTTGGCTTCATCCCATACACTATCTGGAATGGGCTCCTTCATATACTTATTTTTGGTGAGTCATTATATGCAAACTCTGCTTGTGACAGAATTTGATCCCACTGGCTATGAAGTTCAGTGACCAAACTTCTCAACAAATTTCCTAAAATTTGATTTACCACCTCAGTCTGTCCATTCGTTTAAGGGTGATACACTGAAATAAAAGGCAGTTTTGTCCCCACCTTCTTCCATAATGTTCATGAGAAATTACCAACAAATTTAGTGTCCCTATATGAGACAATACTCTTGGGCAACCCATGAAGTCTCACAACTTCCTTAAAAACAAATCTGCAATGTGTGTTGCATCACTAGTCTTCTGGCATGGGATAAAGTGTGTCATCTTTGAGAATCTATCAACTACAACAAATATGTAATCACTTCCCCTTTGGTTTCTTGGTAATCCCAACACAAAATCCATTCTTATTGCATCCCAAGGCCTATCCGGAATAGGCAATGGCTAATACAAACTAGTGTTTTGTTTCTTTCCTTTTGCATACTAGCAAATTTTACATTTGTTTACAAAATTCTTCACCTCTGCTCTCATACCTGGCCAATAGTATGAACTGTTCAACTATGCAAATGTCTTGTCATGGCCAAAATGTCCTGCTAGGCTTCCACTATGCTTTTCTTTCAGCAGATTTTCTCTCATTGAGCACTTTGGTATGCACAACTGGCAACCTTTAAACAACATTCCATCTTGAATCAGATACTCTGTCCACTGGCTCCTGTCCCTGAGCACAGGATTTGCACATGCTTCATATGCCTCTTTAAAATATGGATCATCACAATGCATCTCCTTAAGGTGTTCAAACCCTAAAGTTTTCACTTGAAATTCCTACAGAATCAGACATTTCTTGTTCAATGCATCAACAACTTTGTTAGCATTACCAGAAATATGTTTAGTGACAAAAGTGAAATTTTGCATAAACTCTATCCACTTAGCATTTCTTTGATTTAACTTCTCATCTCTGTTTATGAATTGTAAAGCCTGATTATCCCTATACAAAACAAATTCTTTTGGAACAAGGTAGTGCCTCCATTTCTTCAAGGCTTAAATTATTGCATAAAATTCCTTATCATATGTGGAGTACTTCTTCTTAGTGTCATTCGGCTTCTCACTGAAATATGCAACAGGCCTATTATCTTGGCTCAAGACTGCTCCAATTGCAACTCCACTAGAATCACACCTTACTTGAAATGTTTTCCCGATATTTGGCAAGACCAGAATTGGTTGTTCTGTTATATTCTCCTTCAATATCTTGAAACTTTTCTCAACCTCTTTTGTCCACTTAAAATACTTGTGCCTCTTCTTCATTGTATCCAATATTGGTGCACAAATTCAACTGAAATTTCTAATGAAATTCCTATAGAAACTTGTTAATCCATGGAAGCTTCTCACCTCAAATATGCTTCTTGGTGATGGCCATTCTTTGATTGTTCTCACCTTTTCTGGATCCATCTTCAATTCATTTGAAGAGATCACAAAACCCAAATAAATGAGCTCTTTATTCATAAAAGAGGACTTCTTCATATTTATCAATAGCTTCTCCTGCTGCAGTCTTCTCATCACTAATTTCAGATGTCTCAAATGCTCTTCTTTGGTTTTATTGAAGACCAATATATCATCCAGATATACAATCAAAAACTTACCAATGAAATCTTTCAATACCTCATTCATCAATCTCATAAAATTACTTGGGGCATTTGTCAAGCCACTCATACAACTCTTCATTTGTATTGAAGGTTGTTTTCCACTCATCACCTTCTCTCATCCTTATCTAGTGATATCCACTTTTCAAATCTATCTTTGAAAAAAAAAAATCTCCACTTAAACAATCCATTAAGTCATCCATCCTTGGCAAAAGAAATCTGTACCTGATGGTGATATTGTTTATGGCTCTTGAGTCTGTACACATTCTCCATCCTCCATCCTTCTTCGGACTTAACACAGTTGGTACTATGCATGGACTCAATCTTTCTCTGACCAAACCCTTGTCCATCAAATCTTGGACTTGTATTTTTACCTCCTCATTCTCTTGAGGCATCAATCTGTATGTTTCTTTGTTTGACAAACTTTCTCCTGGTATTAGATAAATGTGATGGTTGATACTCCTGATGGGTGGCAATGAATTAGGTAACTCATCCACTACTATGTCATAAAAATTCTCCAATAGCTCCTGAACTTCCTCGGGAATATCCTCCATAGAAGTACTTGTAAGGACAACTCTAGGTTTCCTCACCATAGCAAACTGCATCTCTTGTTCCTTCTTAACGTCATTTAGGAGTTCCCTCCCACTCATGAGAAGTGTACTTGTGTTGGCTTCTTCCTTTACTATATTCTCCTCTATTGACAGTAACATGTGTGTCCTACCATTCTTATCCAAAGTATAAGTATTCATCCTCCCATCATGAATGACATTCATGTCAAACTGCCATGGTCTCCCCAGCAAAACATGACATACATCCATGGGAATCACATCACACAAAATCTCATCTCTATATTCTCTTATTTTAAATTCAATGAGGCATTGTTTAGTTACCATTACCTAGTGTCCTTTCTGCAACCATGAGACTTTATATGGCTTCGGATGTGCAGTTGCCTCCAGCTCCAATTTCTCCACCATCTATGTGGATACTAAATTACCAATGCTCCCACTGTCAATTATCACTTTGCATACCCTATCTTTAGTCTTGCAATCAGTCCTGAATAAAATGTTCCATTGCACTGGCCTATCAACCTCTGGCTCTAGATTTAAGAGAACTTTCTTCAACATCAAAGATTTTCCATCTTATGCACCTTCTGCTTCAACATTCAGCTTATGCGCTTCTGAAATGTGAGCTTCACCTCCTTATTTGTTTCTCTTGGGACATTCCCAAGACATGTGTCTCATATTTTCACAATCATAACACTTTACCTCTCCTCCTCTGCCTGTTCCTCTTCCTCAAGAAAAAGAATTTATTCCACCACTATGTCTCCCTCGAGAACTTCTTCCTCTTTCTGAGTGACTATGTGGTTTTTCAATCTCACCCATGGGCTTATGTGCCTTGTCATGGAAAATTCCATTACCTTTGTTTGGACTTCTTCCTCTACTTCGCTAGTTCTTCTTTCTGGCCAACTTCTCCTCTGCCTTTAGTGCAATTTGATAAGCATCCTCCACTATCCTCACTGTCATCATGTTGATTTCATCATGGATATCATACCTCAGGCCATTTATATACCTGGAAACTTTTTCATCATCTTTCTCCCTTTGTTCAATCCTGATGTTTAGCTTCTAAAACTCCTTTATGTACTCTTTCATTGTTAACGCCTTCTGTCTCAGGTTCTGAAACTTCCTGAACAGATTTATCTGATAGTCCTTGGGTATGAACTTAGCCTTTAGTTTGGCTGCCATTCTGTCCCAATTCTTGATCGGTTGCTTACCTTTGCTTCGTCTATCAGCCTGCAGTTCATCCCACCATAGTGTTGCATGTCCTTTTAACCTGGTGACATCATGTCTCACCTTTTTCTCCTCATCGACGTCTTCATAGTTGAAATACTTATCCATGGGTATTATCCAATCCATCAATTCGTCGACATCCAAATTGCCTTCATACATTGGGATGTCTATCTTTGCTCTTGATCCCAATTTGACCTCTTTCAGCAAGCGCTCCTTGGTAGCATCTTCCCCTGCAGCTTCTTCAACTTCTATTTCTTCGCTTTCTGCATCACTGACGTCTCCAGCATCAGGTGCTCTCCTTTTCACTGTCTCCATTGCATCTAACCTTGCATGCAGTTCTCTCATTTCTCTTTCTACAGCTCAAATTTTTACAAGTGGCTCTGCACATCTTCTAGGAGGCATTTTGCTGACCTTTTCTTCACTCACCGAGCACAATTTGAGCTCTTTCGGCTCTAATACCACTTTTTGCAGACCCCCCTTCTCTCCTCGGGGTTGCGCGACCTCCCAGTCAAGGATATTTAACTACCTGAGTTTAATTAGCTCCTTGAGGCCTTTTTGGCCCCAAATTGAATTAAACACGGGCCCTTTTATCACCTTAGGCGCAGGTTGTATGGTACCCGTGAGCCCCTTTCCTTAGCCCTTTTATAATCTTGAAAATTCATGTGCTAGCTCCTTTCCGCTAGCCTTCTCCACATGCGACCTCAGGCTATGACCCGGAGATTAATCTCCTGAGCACTTCGTAACTTCGGGCTTCGGTGTTTTTATCAATATAAATTAATTTGCTTTATTCAAGGAAATTCAAATTAAGTGTCAATTAATATGGAGTTATCCAAGTACTCAATAATGTTAATGGAATTCAATTAAGCTAAGTTCTTGGAATTATCCTTGAACACTCTACCTGGTCACGAAAACTTTCAATAACAATGTTAACTTGCCATACACAAATTGCTTAACTAAAACTTGAAATTTGTGCCATGGTGAGATAGACTCCTACCCTCTAAGTTGCTCTTATCAAGATTGAAACTATCTATACCAATTAAATGGGAGTTATAGTACATGTCAAATATCAAATGATAAAGAAATTAAGATGCCACTACAACATAGATGTGTTTTCAATAATAATTATACATTATAAATGGAAAGCTCAATAATAATAATAACAACAACAACATACAATAATATAGCAACATAATATACACGGAAAAAAATCACCACTATGTGAACCTTGTTAATATGGTGTCCATAGCTTACTCATATCTCGATTTATGTGAAGTAAAGTATAAGGTGGGGTTCAAAATATATAGTGGGATGATGTATGTACAATGATAAACAATATCCATCTTCTACTTGGGGTGTCAAGGAAGAAAGGGGTAGAGTCGACTATGTGTCATCACTAAAGCTAGTGAATGCAACTCAAATGATTAATGGAAAAGGTACAAAGAGGAAATGGGGAGAAGGTTAAAGTCATCATAGTTTGGCTTTGTTTTTTTGAGATGTGATTTTCATTTCACATTGACATTAATCTACTCATGTGAGAGAAGTGATTGTCATTTCACATTGACATTAATCTACTCATGTGATGAATTATGGAAGGAAGTAGATATGGGAATGAAATATTGATAAGGAGGTTTTAGAGATACATTGTTGATAATGGCATGATAGAAGAAGGTGACTTTGTGGATTCATTTGGTTTTGATGGGGAATATTTTATATGGAGGCACACTCAATTGGTCTAGAAATATTACAACCTATGGGGAGAGTGCTTTCTCGGCTTAGCGAGTCACTTGTTGGGTGTTTGTATAATCAGGAGGTTGGAAATATGTGCATGTTAATATACAACTAGATAGAGGATATGGAGGGTAAGGAGGAAGAAAATATTAATATTATGGGAGAAGGTAGGGGTAGGGGTTAAGAAGAGGTTAACAAGGAAATTGCAAAAATTCAAGAGCACCTGAGAAAGGGTCGTAGAACACAAGAGCTCAAGTGGAGGCTATAGAAACAATGAGGGGATACCATCCTTGATCTGCAATCATGATTAAGAAATAAGTGGAGTGAATTGAGAACATAGTGAGAAAGAAATAAGAGAATACCTCCATTGTGCTTATTGATGTAGAGATTTTGGACTAGATTCCATACATAGGTTTCTTCGAGAGTCATGAGACCAACCATATGAAGATAGTATATTTATACTATCATACCAAGACTTTCATTGAGAATACGGTGGAGGGGAAGGGTACTCAGAATCAATAAATTCTAAACAAATTGGACCATCTTGACCAAAATGCAAAGCTTTAATTAATGTTATACACGATTCATAGGTTGGGACTGACGAGTATGATGAGACTAGGAAAATAATTGGAGAAGAATAAATGAAACCAATGTTATAGTGGAAGAAGAGACAGACACTCCCCCACTCCACATCCATGTGGTTTCAAATTATGGTGATGTGGACTAGCAAGAACAACTCTAGGTCTCATTGTTGTGTTTGGTTTTTTGATGCTATCATAGGATGGTTGAATCAATTGCTAAGTAGTTTTAGTTTAGTTGATACATTGTTTATATTTTATAGTACTATTATATTTCCTCTTATGAGGGAAGAATCTTCTCTGAACATATCCAATGGGTTTTTGTTAACTATAATCCAGTCTAAATTGTTTTCATAAGGGACAAATTTGAGCCCTCATCTAAATGCATGTCTCACCTACTCATGGGCATGAATTTGTCAGGTGTTCTCTCACTCTGAACCCCAATCACTAAAATGCAAAGATACATTGGTCACATATCTCTAGGCCACCAAAATTCCTCTCTCTAGAATCTGCATATGTGATTTGGATTGGATCATTATATTATTTTTCATCTATCTCTATGCTTTATGGGTGAAAAAAATGGAGGAATCGACTTCCAGAGCCATTTTAGCGGTTGGTCCCAATTTGGAAATTTAGGTCCAAAAAATCGTTTGAAATACTCCATAGATATTTTTAGGTATCAAACAACACATTTTTATGGTCCAAACCTTACTAAGGACCAAGCAACTATATTCTACACACCGATACCTTTCCAAGAGTGCAAGAATTGCCTCAATCAAAGTTCGTATGCAAAATTTATGCCCCCCACAACTTGACCTACCATATTGATCACCATGGTGTGAGTGGATGCCACATCATCCCCCATTACTTAAACGTGTGGGGATATCCACGTAGTATATTTTCTAGAGAATTCTAGAAGGTCCAAACCTGATCACTAATTGAGGGTTGAGGAAGTTAATACCCTTACCTTAGAAGGCTATCGGGCTATGTTAAATGTTGGGTCGCTAGGACGGGAAGGGGTTCCATTTTTTTGCATTTTATCTTGTTCCATAGTTGAGCATAATAGTTGAGAGTGGTATATTTTAAGCGTAACATAGGATAGATTAGGTAGCATCCATACATGACACTATGTCAAAGGAAACTCTATAGAGAGTGCCTCTTTCTTTATGCTTGCATATGAAGAAAAGAAAGTTGAGCAACCTCACCTTCAAGTTGGGTTTTCTCCTGTATTGGGTTTCTAAGGTCATATCTTGTGTTTACTCTTGGATGGTGTGTACATTTATTTATTTTTATCTATTTTTCGCATTTCAACTATTTCATACATTTAAGTAGAAAAAGTCAGTAATTTAAGGATCTCAGATCTAAAGAAAATTAACCTTCATAGTAAATATTTCAGTATTTTATTAGGTTTGTTGTGATGAACTATCCAGTGGAATATCCACGGTAGTTTATGAATCATATTGGTATCAGAGCATTTTTTCTTGGGGCATTTTTGGAAAGTTGTGGGGATTTAGCAATTGATTTAAGAAGAAAGTTACAGAACCCTAGCCATGGCCAATGAATTTCTTCATAACAACCCTCAAGATCTAGTAGAGGAGATATTTGTGCGGTTTGAAGAGAATGTCACTAACATATCTCACAATATGTCCCTCCTCATGGTGGCTCTAACAATAAATCTCATATCGTTCAAAGAAGTTGGAGGCTAGAACTCAAAGATTGGATCAAATGGGAAATTGAGAGATAACAAAGACCCAAATAATGAGTCACGAAAAGAACCCGAGAAAGAGTAGTCGAGTTACAGTACCATAAACCATTCATAATATTTATTCAAGATGGAAGAGAAAGTGGACATAAATCCATACCAAATTGAGAACAACGCATTAAAACCGAATCATTGGTTGCAACAACTAGAATTTTATTTCAGAATTCACCATATATATGAAGAACAAAAGATATCATTTGTCAAACTAAAGTTAGAGGGCCATGCTTTAACCTGGTGGGAAATCCATATGGAAACACTTAGGTTGGAGGGTGAACCTCCAGTAACTAATTCGGAGGATTTCAAAACCCTCATTAAGCCCCAGTTCTATCCTATTGCATATGTAGAGGAACAATGGATTTGTTGGCATTACTTCAGGAAAAGGTAAGGGCAGAGTGTATAGGAGTACACCATTGAGTTTATAAAGAATGTCATTATGTTGGGTATCTCTCCCAAGAACCCAAATGTACTCCTCAAGTATCTGGGGGGTCTAACTCTTTTCAAGTCAAGGATGGTGGACGAGGCATGTGTGCAAGCACAGTATCTCGAAAACATAGGCCACAAGAAAAGCATGCCAAGCGGTTCCAAGAAGAAAGAGCACCAGGAAGCTTCCAAGGAGGGGAAGAAGAAGTGGAAAGGGGAAAATGATAAGAAGATTAAAACCACTACACATCAATGCAAGGATCCCAAAAACCATTTCAATATTGATGGTCACACTAAGGAAAACTTTTGGAAACTACATCTAGAATTGAACTTAAAGGACTGCAAGAAGGAAGCAAAGAAAAAGAAACTTCTAGCCACATATTCAAGCAACCAAGTTGAAAGCAACTCCAATGTGGATGAGAATATTGTATGCACATCAGTGCATAAGGAGGTGAATTTGATTAGCCTTCATCACCAAGAAGAGAAGGATATGACCAAACTCTTCCGCATCAATATCCAGGTCAAGAAGACCAAGACGGATGTTATGTTCGACTCTGGTTCACAGGCTAATCTCATAGAAATAGATTTCGTTGGAAAGTTGTTGACGGGCAAAAATGACCGTCCATCAATTGGAAGAACGAGTCTGGTCTGGGGTTGTCTAAATAACCCAAGACATTTGGTATAACTCATTCTGATAGGTTTAATGGCTCCGTTGGCCAATCTAAAAGTCCTAGAATAAACAAATAAAAGAAATAAAAGAGCTAACTATTAAATAACCACTTAATATATATGTACATAAATATATATAATTATTGTAGATAGTGTTTAAATGGCAGATCTGCCTATCTTATTTATGTGCATGATATACAAGTTGTAAGTTTTAATCTAAACTCACGAAAATCAATGTGAAGATGGTTGTTATATAAAAGTAGATAAAGAAAGCACATAAGCTATTTTTGTTTTCTCTTTATTAATCTAAGATTAAATAGAAAAATATACTATGAAACAGAAGTATGTGGATGGTCAAAGCTCGACCATATATTAGAGTTTCGAAGACAAACAAACGAAAAAAAGAAATAAACTAACCTATTAATGACTTAATCGGCATGCATCCAAACATCTGTATCATTATAGAATGTCTAGCCAGCCTGTCCAAGAGATAAACCTACAATGAACCTTGAAATTGTTCGGAATAAATGCAAAAGAGTATATTGACTGTTGAATTTTAATGACAGAATGATGAGATGCAAATAATCGTTGTGATATTTGTGATTGCAAGCAATTACATTTAAGATAAATCTAACTGTAACAACACGCTTTTAATCATTCAACAAAATTAAAGAAAAATCTTATCATTTGGGTTAAACGACTTATCACTCTTTTCAATTTTTGAAGCATCAAAATGTGGACGATATTTTAAAGAAATTATCCCAATGCCATAATAAATTGTGAAGACAAAAGCTATCAACAACTATTGATTTATCAGGATAAACAAACCATAAACGAAAACAACATTTACAGAGAGCTAAAGCCGAAATGTAAATATATGTTCCGTCCAAATTCGTGAATAAATTGTCCACCTTCATCCCCAGGCCAAGATGTCTTGATTACAAAAAATACGAGTTTTTAAAGGGTTCAAAAAAGCTAACTATCTTATCTTGTGAGATAAGATTAAATCTCCACAATGATCTACTGATTACAAAATAGAGGGGAATATAACCACTCCAAATCACACTAAATCTCTAAAAACTAAAAAGAGTTTGTTCCTGTTTACGCAAAAAATGAGCCATGGATATGACTAATAAGCCCAAAAATGCTTCATATCATTTGGTCACCATAAACTGCCAAATATCCTGAAAGAAAAAAGATAAAATAAAGAAATTCAGATATACATTTAACCAATATTTTCCAAATTTCGAATAAGAATAGACTGGCTACAGAATCTGTTGATTTTGTAGCTAGTCTTATTTTAGCAACGAAATCTAATTTATTCTATGAACAAGAATGTAACACAATTTTAAAATAAAAACAAATCTTTACCTTTAACTGGAAAATCAATTCGATTCACAAGATCTCAGAATTGACCACTGTTGTTACACTTTCGACATTCTTTACTATGATGTTCCCAGTCATTTTCAAACGTTTACCTTGTCTCTGATTAGTGGACTTTAGCCTATGATTTTCATCCATTAGTGAGTCGACCTAATCAGTAAGGGTTTTGATTTGTGATTCTAAAATGGGTATGTCTGTATAATATTTGTCAATCCAGAACAGACAAATTTCACATTGTGAATCTGTGACAGCCATTTGAAAATACCCATGGTCATGTGCCGGAACATATCCATTGTTGCCTATAGGTTTGTTATCAAACTTGATACCTGGAAATCCTTGACTGTGCTTCAAGCAGGGTGGAAAATTATCTACGAAATTGTAAGCCTGGTCGAGACTTGGTCTGAGAGAAGGAGGGTCTTCTTCAGCCAAGAATCTCTCGATCTCTGAATCAGAACTTTCATGGATCTTGATCATTTTGATTGAACTCACATGAGAGTTTGGTTTATTTCATAGTTTCCTTGAGATTAACCTACCGGCCCTTTTATTTTTAATCCCTAAATCGATGTCACCTTTAGATGGTTTGCACGTAGGCCTATTTGTGTTCTTAGCAGAGGCGTTAGGACAGGTGTGTTGTTCATGGCTTTGCTCAGCATCTTTTTGGTCAGGTATAGGATCACTGAGGGTGGTCGTAACACAGACCTCTGTAGATGAAAGAATCACTCTGGCAGGGACTATGGTTTCCTGTATCATGGGTTTGTCAACCTCTATAGTGTTGGAGTTAACGAAACCATTTCAGGTTAGGAAGGAGTTTCAATCATCATTTTGTAACTTCAATTGATGTACCAACAGTATCTTTATCAAACCATGGTGAAATAGGCTAGAGTCCAAACGTTGTCTCTTATACCTTTTCGCCATTTTATACAAGCTTCTCCACAGGTAATAGGGCATATTTAACTGAAACCCGATGAAATTCATCAAAAAACGTATGTGATATAGAAAAAAAAAACCAAATCAACCCTCGCATGTCACGAATTGTCTCAGGATTTCTAGCAAACCATGCCACCAGGTTTTCAACAAGGACATGGGCATACCTTTATCACAGCAGTTGATTTTCCTAGATGTGAAGAACAAGTCCCACGGAACTTCCTCGACCTTGGCGTTCTTAAACCATTTATGCCCGCTCAATGGAAGACCTATTGCTTGACCTAAAAATTCCTTTGTGACCTCGACCTGAATGCCTCCTACCTTGGCTCGGCATCCATCAAAAGAAAGGGCAAATTTCTAAGCGGTTCGCAAGTTAAAACCCTGGAATTTCTCAAGAAAAACAAGCCAGCCTTGACCCTCAAGATCCTCCTTTGCATCATCACACAAGAGCGGGGTTTGTGGGCCATTGGGTGCAATCCTGATGACCGGGGCCATGGATATTTGAAAATAAATCAATAAAACACAGTGAGTATGGAAGGTTTCTAGGAGAAGACCAGAAAGATATTTCAGACCCAAAACTCATCAATACCCTAGTGGGTATGAACAAAGGTTCCTCAATACCAAATGATAGGCATTTTGTGAAATGAATGCGAGGAGTACATGTGAAACCCAAGACTTAGCTCGAAGTGATGGGCTTATCGTCGTCGGACTGCCACCTCCTATAGGGTACAGGCCATGACCAGGTTCACTAAAACTTTATCATTGCGCAACAAGGTGGGTTTGTTTTCTAAAGTTCAGGAGAGGAAAAATTTTGTAAACCAAAATGTAGTGACAAGGATAGGCATGACCAAGAGCCAAAAAATATATATCATGGTTTAAATTAAATGGATCCTTGGTGACTCAAATAACAACCCAAAGCATGCTTCACATTTGAGGAGTCAATAAAGAAGATGAGCTTCATAGCAGGAAACAAAAATCTTTATTAAGAAAACTGTGGAGCCATCTGCCTTTCATAAACTTTAAATAAAGTGGTAATACAATCATAGGTTTTAATGCTTCGTTCATGCTTTCAGTCATGAACGAAGCATGAAAACGAAAACACTAGGAATAACCGAAAGATCACATTTGTAGTTTCAAAAAAAACTTATGAAGAACAATAATCGTATGACCCCAGGTAGGCAGCTACATAATTTATTATTTGATTCTTTAAAAAATTGAAAATATGTATGACTGCCAACAAAAGCTTGGATTGGAGGTTTGAAATAATATTATCCCATATCCATTGGGATGGGTGAACAAGGATGTAGAGATCAAGGTAACGAAACAACGTAAGATTAAATTTGTGATAAGTGATGATTTTATTGATGAAGTGGAATTGGACATAGTACCCCTTGACATATGTGGAGTAATTTTTGGAAGCCCCTACATGTATATGAAGGATGAAATCTTGATCCGAATTGGATCATTATATTATTTTTCATCTATCTTGATGCTTTCAGAGTGGAAAATTTTAGAGGAATTAGCTTGCAGGGCCATTTTAGTGGCAATTCCCAGTTTGGAAAATTGGGGTATGAAACTTTCCAGAGCCATTTTGAGGAATTAAATGGTTTTTTCTAGGGTTTTGGTGTCCAAAACTTATGAAAACCCCCTTGACGGTATTCTATACTTTGATACCTTTCCAACGGTGTATATTGTGCGTAAATCAGAGTCTGTATGCAAAATTTATGTCTCCTGCAAGTTGCATATCATGTTGACCACCATGGTACGAGAGGATGCCACGTCAACCCCTATTACTGATGAAAATGGGGCTAGCCATGTGAGGAATTTCAAGAATATTCTAGAAGTTTCAAAACCCTATCACAATTGAGGGTTGAGGAAGTAAAAAACCTACCTCTAGATGGCTATTGGGCTATGTTAAATAATAGGCCACTAGGAGGAAAAGGGGTTCCATTCTATACTAGTGAACTTTGTTCCAT
Source organism: Picea sitchensis (assembly GCA_010110895.2). NCBI lineage: Eukaryota > Viridiplantae > Streptophyta > Pinopsida > Pinales > Pinaceae > Picea > Picea sitchensis. The sequence goes on from SNQJ01S0082150.1 coordinate 35,183, forward strand.
AGCTGAGCAGAGCAATTGGAAGTGGAAAATTAGAGAGAATAACAAAGGAATTTAATTTTATGTAACATCCTA
>SNQJ01S0082151.1:0-11513 GCA_010110895.2 Picea sitchensis
AAATTGGAAATGAAAAGTGTTGTCTAGGAAAGGAAGATGAAAGTTGGCTATGGCACAAAAGAATGGGTCAAATGCATTTTGATAACCTTGTCAAATTCAGAAAAATAGAAGCAGTCAGAGAAATGCCTCAGATCATGAAACCAACCAACACTTTATGCAAGCATTGCCAACAAGGAAAGAAAACAAAGACCGGGTTCAAATCAAAGGAATATTCAATAACAAAACCACTGGAAATTGTGCATACTGATCTAGTTGGACCAACTACAAAAAAAGGATTAAAAGGTGAGAGATACTTTATGTTATTAGTTGATGATTATATAAGAATGACTGCGTTTTTCTTTCTCAAGAACAATTCAGAAGCTTTTGAAAATTTCAAGATCTACAAGGAAATGGTTGAAAATGAGATGGATTCAAGAATCAAATTCTTAAGATTGGATAATGGATGAGAATTCACCTAAAATGAATTTATGGACTACTACAACAATCATGGAATAAAAAGGAAATTCCTTTTCGCTAGGACACCTCAACAAAATGGAGTTGTTGAAAGAAAGAACATGACAGTACAAGAAATGGCTCGAACAATGATAATCGATTCAAAGTTGACAGATATTTTTTGGACACAGGCAGTGCATACAACAGTTCACATTCAAAACAAAGTAATGCTCAGAAACAACACTGATAAAACTCCCTACGCGCTATGGAAAGGAAGACCAACAAATGTGAAGCACTTCAGAGTTTTTGGAAGCAAATGCTACATCAAAAGAGAAGATGGTAGAATGGGAAAGTTTAGATCTCATTGTGGACAAAGAGAATACTTGTTTGGTGCACAATGTGAGGAAAGTATACAAGTGTTACAATCTAAAAGATTAAACAAAGTTATGGAGAAAACATGAGCTGAGGTGATTAAACGGGGAAGACCATGAATCAAAGGAAGAAGAAACAAATCAATGGAACAACTTTTCAAAAGAAGTGAAGAGGAAGATGAAGATGAAGAGAATCCAGCGAGATAGAAGTAGAGAGCAAGTTCAGCAAGTATCTCCAATGACACCGAAAATGAGTCTTGAAGAATCATCCTTCAGATCATATTGTGGAAAAAAAGATGTAGAAGTTGAGACTAGAAGAAAATGTTCACCATATGAACACACCTAGCACTCTTATCTAAAATTGAATCAAATTGTTTTGGAAAGAAGCCAACAAGGATGAATTTTGGAATAAGGCCATGGTGGTTACTCAAGTACAAGGAAAGTATACAAGTGTTACAATCTAAGATTAAACAAAGTTATGGAAAACATGAACGTAACAATTGATGAAACAGGAAGACCATAATCAAAGGAAGAAGAAAACAAATCAATGGAACAACTTTTCAAAGAAGTAGAAGAGGAAGATGAAGATGAAGAGAATCCAACAGAAGTAGAAGAGCAAGTTCAGCAAGTATCTCCAATGACACCTAGAAAATGAGTACTGAAGAATCATCCTTCAGATCATATTATTGGAAACAAAGATGTAGAAGTTGAGACTAGAAGAAAAATCTGTTCACCATAACAAACACACCTAGCACTCTTATCTAAAATTGAACCAAACTGTTTTGAAGAAGCCAACAAGGATGAATTTTGGAATAAGGCCATGGATGAAGAATTGGATTAAATAGAGAAAAATGACACTTGGGAATTGGTTCCATGACCAAAGAATAAGAATGTGATCGAAAAAAAATGGATTTTCAGAAATAAATTGAATGAAGATGGATATGTTACAAGGAACAAAGCTAGATTGGTATGTAAAGGATATGCACAGATTGAAGGAATCAACTTTGAAGAGACATTTTCCCCAGTTTCCAGAATGAAAGCAATCCATTTGCTTTTAGCTTATGCATGCTCCAAAAATGTTAAAGTATATTAGATGGACGTAAAATGAAATTTTTTGAATGGGTAACTTAAAGAAGAAGTCTACATTGAACAACCAGAAGGATTTCAGTTGTCAGAGAACACAGACTATGTGTGTAAATTAAAAAAGGCCTTGTATGGTCTAAAACGGGCTCCTAGAGCATGGTACTCCAGACTAGATAAGTATTTGTAGTGGGTAGGGTTCAAAAAAGAAGTGCAGACAACAACCTCTACATCAAGGTAAGTCAAAATAATATTTTATTAATTGAAGTTTATGTTGATGATATTATTTTTGGTAGTGATGATGACAGGTTAAGCCATAAATTTGCAAAATACATTGAGAATGAATTTGAAATGTCATTACTTGGAGAACTATCCTTCTTTCTGGGACTTAAGATAAGTCAAAGAAACCAAGGAATTTTTATTTCTCAAACCATGTATATCAAAGAAATGCTAAAGAGGTTCAGAATGGAAGATTACAAACCAGTTATGACTCCCATGCAAACCAGTTATAACTTGATAAAAGATGATGATTCGAAGTCTACAGATCAGAGGAAATACAAGTCAATGATTGGCAACCTACTATATGTGACAACATCCAGACCAAATGTAATGCAGGCAGTTGGACAAGTGGCACGATTTCAAGCAGCACCAAAGGAATCACATGTATTAGCAGTAAAGAGGATCTTCAGATATCTCAAAGGAACATAAGAGTGTGGATTATGGTATCCAAAAGGAAAATATCTATCACTTATTGCCTACATAGATGCATATTGGTTAGGTTGTATTGATGACCAACGAAGCACCAGTGGAGCAACGTTTTACTTAGGTGAGTGTTTGGTATCATGGATAAGCAATAAACAATCATCAATATCTCTATCTATAGCCGAGGCAGAGTATATTGTAGCAGGAGCATGTTGTACACAGGTTCTTTGGATGAAACAAACTTAGACAAATATACAGGTTGAGTATGATGAGCCCATTCCAATATATTTTGATACTACAAGTGCCATCAGTATATCAAAAAACCTGGTGATGCACTCTAAGACGAAGAACATTCCAATCAAGTATCACTTTATATGGGAACAGGTTGCAGAAAAGAACATCAGAGTTGAGTATGTGGGCACAAAATAACAAGTGGTAGACATCTTTACAAAACCACTTCCATGGGAAGCCTTTGAATATCTTCGCCAAAGACTTGGAGTTATTTCTACTCCAAAATGAATGTTTTTTGAATTCTTATATTATATTTCTTAGATGTACACGAGGAAGCACCATAAGAGGACAGTTCAGTCAGGGGGAGTAGCCCCAGATGGAAGGATACCTTTGCCGTTGATGACAAAGGGGGAGAGATTTATCAGATGTAGAGGATAGAGGCATGGTTCCAAGGGGAGCAAATTTATCAGATGTAGAGGACAGAGACATGGTTCTAGGGGGAGCATATTTATCATATGTAGAGGATAGAAGCATGGTTCTAGGGGGAGCATGAGTGATATGATTTCATTATTGCATCAAAGTGTTGCCATCAATGCCAAAGGGGGAGATTGTTGATTAAGGTTGGTTGTCGTTGATGTCAACCCTTGAAGAAAGCCCTATAGTACAAAGGTTTGTGTAATGGACCCAATATTGTTTTATGTAAATATGACTCATTATTGTCTTGTCATGTTTGATAAGAAGTAAATATTGATGAACTTGAAAGTGGTCCACTTATGGTGAAATCCCTCACGAGAAGACACTTTGTAGAGTAAGAGAACCCATGATTAATTATGGAATAATGAGATGAAGGATAGTGAATTTGTTGGGGAAACTATCCTATATGGATAATTCTTGTCATTCCATTCCCATTGGTATGTGGAACATCACATAATTCCTCACAGTTAGAGAGTTATGGCCATGAGAAATTGGAGACCCCAGGTTTGGATAATGGACCCAAGTTTGTTTAATGGATTACAATATGAGTTATGATATATTTTTAGATAATGCTATTATATATGGATAGTACATGTCATTACATTTCTGGTGGTATGTGTAATGTCACATAACTCCTCACGATTTGAGAGTTATGGCCTTATGAAGTTGGAGGACCCGCATATGTCATCTAGAAGCCCCAAAAGGTCAAAGTAGTCAAAGTGGTTTAAGAGATTTTATAAAGTAAATAATAAAGTGAAGTGATGACTGTACTATAATTAAAAGTGAATACAAAATAAATTATTTAAATAATAAATTTAATGGAGAAATTAGAAGTGGGTTAACCCTAAAAGAAGGAAAGTGGGTAAAGTGACCTAGAAGATGTTTTTAAGGAAGCTACTGGGAGAGTATAAATAAGAGGCAAGGCTCTCTCATTTAAGACACACTTGANCTAAGGTATGTTATTTACAGGTCATCTCACCATTTCGCTATAAATTTTTTTCTATAATGATTCAGAATGTGAAATTGTTATGCCATTGAGAAAAAATATCCAAGTATCTGTGGTAAAAAATTCATCTTGTGTTTCGTTGTATTTTGGGAGTTACACTTCGTGGAAAATAGGGTTTGTGGCTAGTCCTGAAACTAGTCAAAAACATGTGTTTCAGCTAAAAATGTCATAACTTATTGATAACATATCAAGATTCATTGAGAAAAAATGTGTCGGTTATGGTACATTCTATAGTATTCTATGCAACAGTTTCATATCAATTCAACAAACATTACGTGCGGGGCACACTCTACAAGGTCGCTCTCTAGAATAAGATAGAATTCGGCAAGGTATGTCATTTTTTCTATAACCCCTTTTATGTGAGGTTCCAAGTAGTGAAACCTGGAGGAATTGAATAAAATACACTGAAGAAAATTGTGTATCAGTTTCATATCTTTATACATTATAGGTACAAAGTTATGATTACTTGAAGTTAGGGTTGTTGACTAATCCAAAACTAGGCATGTGAGACTAAAGAAAAGTTTGATGAAAATGCTAGTCTCTTGTTGTTAAAGTTAAGGAAGGTTTGCAGGAATGTGATCATATACACCAGGTCTATTACAAAGCTACAAATCATATTTTTATGATGAAATTGATGAGGTTTTTTGGTTGAGGTACATGGTTGAGACAAGTGGTTGATGAGTTGACACATACATGAGGTGTATAGTTGATGATGTTGGTACATATTGACGAGTCATTGTTGATGAGTAGTTGACACATGATTGGTACATAATTGGTACATGGTTGGATGCATTTTTTTATGGTACAGGTTGATTACAGGTTGTTTGGTATAGGTTGGTGCATGGTTGATGCACTTGTTTATTGGTATAGGTTTACAACAGTATATATCACAGTGATAGTGTGATAGTGGTTCCATAATTCTACTTTTACTTCAAGGTGGAAGGACGGTTCAAGGACAGGTGGTTGTATCCACCTTCCGGTTGTAGCCGGAGAACATAAGGGGTTGTAGCCTCTTTCTAGTAGTAGCCAAAGAAATGGGGACTTGGAGCTTCCTTCAAGTTGCAGCCTGAGAAACTAGGGGGTTGGAGCCTCCTTCCAGTTGCAGCTAGAAAACAAAGGAAGTTGGTGCTTCCAATGAATGTAATTCTTCAAGACATATAAGAAAAATAATTCAGTGGTTTTCTCTTGATTTGGGTTTCCAGGTAAAACACTGGTGTACTGTGTATGTGTGTGATTGTTTATTTTTTATTGCTCATTATTGGATAATAATTATACATTGATATAACATTTGAAGAAAAAGGATTATAATTATGCTATTAGTGATTTACCCCCCCTCTCAGTAATCCAACAATGGAAAATTAAAACAACCCCACCAGACCTTGGCTCGATCAAGATGTCATGGTTGTACCCGATCCTCAACACCCATTACCAAAACACCCGGAGAAATGGTTACCAAAATTTTGATCCAGATTCTAAACAATATGCTGAAGATCACATAATTTTTTTTATGTTAGCCATTAGACTTCGAAGTGTAGAGCATGAAGATGTAGTATGTAGGCTCTTTCCTTATATGTTTGAGGGAAATGCCTCTACATGGTATTTCGCCCAACAGCCCCAAACCATTGTCTCTTGGGACAAATTTGAAACCTACTTCTTAAAGAAATTTGGAGATGATAAATCTCCTAAAGTCTTGGTTATGGAACTTTCCAGCCTAAAAATGAACCCTAAGGAGAAAGTAAAATATTTCAACCAGAAGCTTATTACTTTAAAAAATTGAATTCCCACAGATTCAATGCCTGTTGAGAGTCTAATTGTTGCATATTACACCAAAGCTTTACATAGAAATATAGAAATTTAGGTTAAAAGGTCTAAAAAGTCTACATACTTAGAAGCCTTCGAGGAGGCAAGCCAAATTGAGAAGGGCATATTAAACCTAAAGGACAATCTCAATAGTGAAGATGAAACAACTTTATCTTCTAAAAAGAAAGTATAAATCCTTACTAGACCTCCTCAGGTTAAGAATCAACCAAAAACTTTAGACGTAGAAAGCTTGCAAAAAGCTTTCCAAAAGTTGTCAAATCAAGTCGTAGACTTGAAGAGATGATCCAAGGAGGCATCCTCAAGTAAAGGAGGTTTTAAACCACCTTTCAGAAAACCTTTTCCTCCCAATCGACCAAATTGGACCACTAGGGGTCTTAATTTTGAAAGCTTACAATACGCTTTGCAAACCATCCTTGAAGCGCATGATAACTTTCCCCCCACCTAAAATTTCTGAAGACGTAGTTGAGGAAGAAGTATCTGAAGACGAGGAATCATCTCCCAATATCTTCGGACACTTCTCCGACAGTATTTTCCAAGCAAACTTTGAAACTTTCCATCCTTACTACACAAGGAGCAAAACAAAGAACAAACTGTCTTCTGAAATGAGTAATAATGTGCCTCCAAAACAATCGAAACAAGCTAAAATAAAATAGATTTTAGTAGCCCTAGTTTTAGAATATGACTTGATTGAAGATTTGAAAAAACTAAGGGCTAATATTTATGTTTTCGAGATTTTGAAATTTCCTCTTATGTTGCAGAAAATGCTTCAGAATATCGCATAAAATAGTAAGAACAACAATCCTAGCAGCAAGAAAACTACATAAATAAGTTCTAAAATAGTAAAAAATATCCCTGCTAAAATGACATACGAACCTCTGGATAAAAGGGATATAACGCAAAAAACTGTATCAAATGTAGATAAAATTGTTCAGGGACAGCGACAAAAAATCAGCAGAATTCTGTTGTTAACACTCATAAAAATGTCTCGCCTTTCTTATTAACTTTTAAAATTTTCAATAGAAATGTACATAACTACATGGTGGATTTTGGCACATCATCAAATGTGATGTGTTCATTTGTTTGCTAAAAAATTAATGCAGAAGTTCAACCTTCTTGTCTCAAAATCATTCAGCTTGATCAGACGAACGTTAAGGTAATTAGTGGACTTAAGAATGTTCTAGTTAGGCTATCTTCTAATCCTAAGGTTCACCAAATTATTGACATCATTGTTTTTGACATCCCTGAAGTCTATGGTTTGTTTTTTAGGAGGGATTGCTCTGAGCAACTGCATGGTTACTTTGCCACAAATTGGTCTCATTTGTGGCTACCAGAAAATGGAAATCCAAATAGAATTAGGATAAATCATGAACATTATCTCAAGAACACCGTGACGGATCTAAATGGTGCAAACGAACCTTTTACCGCATCTACTAATTCATTTGAAATGTAGGGAATGGACACCTTATTTAGTAACTTCATGACTAGAATTTCCCCTTTTGCTGATTCTGGGAAACAATCAGAACTTATGACCCATACTCAATCATCAGCTTCGCTTAGTGTGTCAAACACTGCCAATGAAGCTCAAATCTGGTCATTGTACTTTGATAGATCCAAATACAAAGAAGGAGCCAATGCAGGATGTGTACTCATTCATCCTACAGGTAATAAGAATCGCATTGCCTATCGATTAGAATTTTAGTGCACTAATAACACCGCCAAATATGAAGCACTTCTACAAGGGCTTAAGAAATCTCGTGATATGGACGTAATAAATTTAATGGTATTTGACGATTCAGAAATCGTGGTCATGCAGGTAATACACTCTATGCATTGCTTGTCGCCACGTTTGAAAAGTTATCAAACTGAGGTATGGAGTTTAATACAAAAAAAATCATCATTTAACATAAATTCCATTCCTAGGTTAAGTAATTTGGAAGAAGATTTATTGGCTAATGTCACTTCTAAACTTTTTCGCGTAGCAGGTCTTTCCCCTAATGCATTTTCTATTGAATTGTTGTTTAGGCCTTTGATCCCGGATAACATCACCAATTGGAGGGTGTTTGATGATGATCAACAAATTATAAATTTCTTGCATATGGAGGACACTTTCCAAGGTGCAATCATTGATGAAGGAACTAATGATAAAAACCTCTGCAACTTCATGGTAATATCAGATCCTAGATCCCCTGAATCGACATCTAATATGGTAAACTCTATTCCTAGATTCGTTGCAAGACTAGAAATTTTTTATGACTTTCATGATAAATTCAGAGGGTCGGTTAATTGTAAAACAAACAGTTCTTCCTTGACTTATGAAATGATAAATTTAGGAACTAAGGATAATCCTCAAAATATAAATTTGGGAACGGGATGTTTCGAGCAAGAACAATCTGCCTTCATAAGATTATTTAAAGAATTCAAAGAAATTTTTTCTTGGACATATGATGATTTGAAAATGTTTGATCCTAATATCATACAACATGTCATTCCCATTAAACCCGAGACACAACCTTTCCGTAGAAGCTAAGGAAGATGCACCCTAAGTTGGAACCCATGGTCAAGAAAGAACTAAATAAATTATTAAATGAAAAGATACTCTTCTTAGTGAGACACACACAATGGGTGTCTAATCTAGTTCCTGTAAGGAAGAAAAGTGGTGAAATTCGAATCTGTGTTGATTTTCGTAACTTGAACCGAGCCTCGGATAAAGATAATTATCTCATTCCTCCAATGGAACAAATTCTTCAACAAGTTTTTGGTTCTGAAAGAATATCTCTGTTAGATGGATTTTCGGGATTCAACCAAGTCCTCATATCTCCCTCAGATCAGCTCAAAACCACTTTTCGTACTCCATGGGGAACTTATGCCTACAGAAAGATGCCTTTTGGCCTTATAAATGTCGGGGACACTTTTCAGAGAGCAATGGATATTGATTTTCATGGTCTCCTAAATCAATCAGTAGTGTTCTATCTTGATGGCGTTACCATTTTTTCTAAAAACAAGAAAGATCATTTGTCTCACCTTAGGGGTGTCCTAGAATGATGCCACAAGTATGGCATATCCCTCAAACCTAAGAAATTAGTATTTGTAGTACAGTAAGGAAAACTACTTGGGTTCATAGTATCCAAATATGGAACGATCATCAATCTCGAAAGAACCCAAGCAATTGCCAAACTTCCCCCGCCTTCCTCCCAAAAATCCATGCAATCCTTTTTAGGCCAGATTAATTTCGTCAGAAGATTTGTCCCAAGTTTCTGAGAAATGGTAAGACCCTTACAAAATTTAATTAAAAAGGATATTCAGTATCACTGGGGAGCCCAAGAAATTCAAGCCTTTGATTCTATTAAGAAATCAATAATAGAAGCTCCTTCCTTGATCAGTCTTAATTTCTCTCGAGATTTCACTCTTTACACCTTCACCTCCAACCGATCTTATGTTGTTTTGTTAACACAGAAAAACGTTGAGAACAATGAAATACCCATTGCCTTCATGAGCTCAGCCTTCAAAGGAGATGAATTAAGTTACCCAACCATAGATCAGCAGGCGTATGTTGTTTTTAATGTAGTAAAACACTTCCTGTCATATTTTTTGAAATCCAGAACTAAAGTCATCATTCCTTAACCTGCAATGAGAAACTTGTTAGTACAAAAGGAACTAGTGAAAAACGGTCAAATTGGATGACGTCGTTACAAGAGTATGACCTTGAAATAACTCCTGCACAAATTGTCAGAGGTCAAGGCTTATGTAAACTAGTTGTTGATTCAGTCAAGGACCAGGAAAGTCAAATTAACACCTTAACTGTAGACCAACAAGACGAAAAACAAATCAGTTGTACAGAAGTTGTCACTAATTATTGGTATGATGATAATAAATTTTATTTGACACATGGATCCACTCCTTGATATCTTGATCCTAGAAATAGAAGAGCACTCAGGTTAAAATCTACATCTTTCTAGTTCATAAACGATGTATTGTTTCAGAAAAGTTTCGATGGTGTTCTTATGTGTTGTTTGGAAAAAGATGAAGCAGAAAAAGTGTTATCTGAACTTCATGCAGGTGAAGCTAGTGGACACTTTGGTGGAGACACCATTTCTCACAAAGTATTAATATTTGGGTACTATTGGCCCACGTTATTTAAATATGCCCACACTGTATGTCGTAAATGTACAATTTGCCAAAAATCTGCTAGACGAGTGAAAAAGGAAACATTCACTTTACAGCCTATTACGGTGGATTCACCTTTCCAGCAGTGGGGTCTTGAAATCATAGGACCAATTAACCCCTTTTCATCACAACAACACAAATATATCATTACAACAACATATTATTTTACTAGATGGTACAAAGTTGTACCTTTAAAAGTGGTGAACATGAATCAGGTAGTATCTTTCCTTAATTCGAATATCATTACTAGATTCGACATTCTCAAATGTCTAGTCTTCGATAATGCATCTTATTTCTCATCCCTATATATGACTGTATTCTTTTTAGAAAAAGAGATTAAATTGAAATATTCTACCAACTACTACCCCCAAGGAAATGGCCTAGCAGAATCAACAAAAAAAAAATTTGATCAAGATCATTAAGAGAACAGTTTCTAAAAATCACAAGAACTGGCACAACACACTATTTAATGCACTCTGGGTTGATAAAGTGATGCCAAAAATTGTTTTTGGTAATTACCCTTTCTTTCTTGTCTACGGAAGAGAAGCAATTCTCCCCCCACATGTGCTGCTTCCATCTTTACAATTATCGCAAAAAGTTCAAGAGGAAGAATGCCCCCCCCTTGAAAGTCGAATTAATGCATTATTAAAACTACAGGAAGTAAGGGCACAAGTGAAGAAGAAGTTGGATCAGCATCAACAAATTATGAAAAACTGGTTTGATTCAAACTCCTCTTCAGACAGAAACTTCGAGGTAGGAGACTTAGTTCTCAAATGGGATAAGCTTCACGAGAGAAAAGGGAAACACACCAAATTCTAGAACCTATGGTTGGGACCATTCATAATCATTGAAAGACTAGGTCCTAGCTCTTTTTGTATACATAATTTGGAGGGACAACCAGACACCTTCCCGATGAATGGCCAAGATCTCAAAAGATATTTCTCCTGATTTTTTCAGATCCACCTTTCTGTACATATTTTTTTGTTGTAAGTTTTCTTTTGATTTTTTATTTTGGTTCTTTTGATTTTGTTTGTTTTTATTGGTTTCTTAATTTTTTTTTTTGTTTGTTAATTTGTGCGGGACCTGTTGGCTACGCGATTAACCTGTGGCTTGAGAAACCGCGACTCAGGGGCATCTAAGATGTCAAAATCACCCGGGGATCGCACCCGGCCTGAGCCACACCAACCCTTAACATGGTTGGATTTTTTGTCCCCGCAGGTTTCGAACCGGTG
>SNQJ01S0082151.1:11563-29050 GCA_010110895.2 Picea sitchensis
TTTTGTCCCCGCAGGTTTCGAACCGGTGACTTTAACATCACAGAGTGGATTAACAACACACTCCGTCACCGACTGTCCTACACCTCGGGGACTTTATTGGTTTCTTAATAAATTTATGTTTGTGTCACCATTTAATTAATGAAAGGAAACCATAATGCATCAGCATAAAGAAGCAGTCAAAGTCATTGCAAAGTATCAGTGTTGTAAATTGTTGAAACTCAGACTAGCTAAAGAAACTTCATGTTCAAGATAGTCTGCCTGGTTTCATTTTATAATCATGAGAAGATACGATCATCATTAAAACTCTTTACACTATCCCTGGTTTTAAAGAAAACAACTCAAGAATGTCATCTTGTCCTTACAAATTTATTCTTATCATAAAACTAAATTCAAATCATGATGAAGGCCATAAAGTGAAAAATTAAGCTGGAAAATATCAAGTGTTATGGAAACTGGAATTTTCAGCATCACCCCTCTCTCCTCGCAATCATAAAAATTATAAATAAATTACAGAGTTGTGGGAAGTGTCTGTAAACCCGCCAAGATATTGAACAAGTATGCAGGCAGTGGGTAAATGCATGCATGATGCCAAGAAAAGTTCATCGGGTTACTGAACAGGCCTGCTGGCAGCGAAGCAATGTCGGGTTCAAGAAAATTATCAGGTATAAATTTTTTACATTAATCATGAAATGACCTTCATTTTTTAATTTGACAATTCTTGGACAGGGTAGAGGTGTCAAAGTGGGTTAATTGACATCCTTGTCGAGGATATAGACGATTGTTGGCAGTAGCCACCCTGTCAACAGCATTAGAGTTATTGGATTAAATATCGTTTCTCTCGTAATTAAAACTTGTCACCAGATAGCATTTGGACAGAAAGATATCTAATACTAGACTGGGTGATGTTTTTTTTGAATGTTGATTGGGATACTTGACTCTTATACTAAAACTATTCTTTAAATTCTAAAATCATTCTTATCCATCCTAATGTGAATTCTCTGGTAATACGGAGATAACTGCTTCTCTCAATGAGTCTCCACTGTTGGTAGCACTACATCTTTTTGTTATTTGAACGACAAATGACACTTCCTGTATATGCCTTCACCTCATCCTATTCATATTATCATTTTAGGATGATCGCTAGGTTATGAAAGATGTTTGATTATTTTTTTATATTCGCGTTTTCATGCTTGATTCATGACTAAAAGCATGAATCAAGCATGGAAACTTAGTTTCATATTATATCCCTAGTTAAAACATGCTTTTAAAGGTTCATTGTGCTTACATCTACTTCATATTTAAAACTTGAATGAGTTCCTTTTTGAGTTTGTTGAACGTCAAATGTTGATTCTCATTTGAATTGTAAACATATTTATGTTGAACCCTTTGCAAATCGACTATAGTCATTCCAAGACATGTGAATTAATACACAAGCATCATGTCATGTACCTGATGTGTGGCTGGCAGAATAAATTGACAGGTTTTTCATTACAAGTTAAGGGTTTGTGTTATGTTATGTACCCAAGGCTTTCATTACCAGGAACACTTAAGCTTCATGACCAAAACCTTGATGTTATACTATGATCGCATAGGGGTTTCACTTGTTATGTTTCCACGTTACCCACTCTAACTTGTTCTTTTTATTTCTTCCATCTAAACCCACAACAAGCTTGAATCGTCCCTGTTACAGCCTGGTCATTCTCTTAATGGATCATGTTGTCCGAATAGAGCCGAATAGATCTCAAACATTGTTGTCTCATGATGATGCAGTCGAGGATTTGAAAGCCCATGGCTGGGATACTTTCATTAGGAGGTTCGACGGGTATAACCTTCGCACAGCTAAGGAATCCACCCAAACATTTGATGGGTATATGGTGAAAGTTGGAGACATTTAGTTGGAGGTGACTAAAGGGTTTATCAGCGAAGCCACATGGCCTCTTATCAGTTCTTAAGCAGTTTATAACATGTGAAGGCTATTATGGCCTAGTTTTTCTTTATCATGTGTGGTTTCTTATGCACTTTATAGGTTTCCATATGAATGTTCCATTTTATTTACTAAGGAGTTTTTACAATATATCAAAAAGATACAAGAAGTAGAGCCTTGACTCTAGCCTCTTTCACCATGGCCTAATTAAAATGTTGTTGGTTCATCGTTTGACAACCTTGGGTGATGACTGGGATAGGTTCTTTGCCTGAAACAATTTTGTTACAACAATTCCTATAGAAACCCCTATGTTGTAACAAAACATTTTTGTTACAACAATTCCTGTAGAAACCCCTATGGTAGAAAATCGTTTTGATTCCTCAAGTGTCAAGCCTGAATTTTTGGAGGAAAACTCTCGTGATAAGGCAATACCCGATTAGTTTTTATATGGGAAACAAGATGTTTGTTCTGAGTTTATAGAAACCCCCATGCATGAATTAATTGTTAGCCCTAACCCTACTGTAAAATCAGACAGTAAAGACCCTCACAAATAATCAAAATAGAAGCAAGCATTGTTAGGTATATGAAATAAAAGGGTTGGTTAGCTCATTTCGAGAAGTCTGCATAATCTATTTAAGCCTCATTTGAGCTCGATCAATACGATCAAGATCAATGAGGATTCAGATCCTGAAATTGAGGATTTTCTCATAGTAGAAGATCCTGATTGTCATAAGTTGGATCGTAATCAACCATATGACTATGTTAACAATATCCCACCATGTATCGAGGGTAGAAAGGAGTTTACTAGTATTAATCTCGGGCAAGGACCGACAACAGGTAGTGTTGATGTTCTTAGACCCAACTATATGCTCCATTGGCATATCGCTCCTTCTGTGCATTGCGAGGTCTTCTTGCATTGGATTGAACGATACTATAATGATATCCCCATTCTACAAGAAAGAATTAAATCTCTCACCAACCACAATGAATTACTCATAAAAGAAAACCGTGAACTCAAAGCAAGTGAACAGAGACAAACCAAGCATCTTAAGAAGACATGAAACATTGTGATAAAGAATGCAGACAGTGTAAAGGCCGTAATGAATTATGAGATATCTTGATCCATGTTTTGGTTAAATGGTAAAACATTTTTTTTCCCTCTTATTATAGTCATGTTGTTTTTTTTTAAATCAAATCGGTTAAACTTAGATTTATTTTACCAATATAAGACTGGCTACAGAATCGTGAGATTTTGTAGCCAAGTCATTTTCATATAAAATTTAGTAATTATTTGTTAATAAAATAGCTAACTTGTTCCTATTTCATTTTTTAGGACATGGTATATTTGATGTTGATCTTATGGGATGGAACATGCTCGATCTAGTTGATTAGTATCTCCTTTTGTTTATTTTGTAAATAGGAAAAACTTTCTTAAATTTTGGAAGTCATAGTTTGATCATGAATGGCTCTAGGCCCTCTATATTTGTAATGCTTTGATCTTATAATATATGATCCTATCTAAGGATATAGGAAGTTGAGATTTCAAAAAAAAAACTCTTTAAAATACTCTCTATTTTGTAAATGAAGGGCATCTTGGTCTGGGACCAATTATGAATGAATGATTTTCAAGAATTATGGAACAACGTACAACTTTCGGCTTTAGTCCACTGCAGATGTTGTTTCATTAACGTCTTGATTTATTTAATATTTATATATCAATATGTCATGTAGCTTTATACTCTTGATATGTTATGTTTCAGGATATCTATTTTACAATATTGTCATGACCTATTGTTCTAGATATTGAGACTGTGATCATTTCTTCGATTTGAATATTAGGATTTCTCTTTGATATTTAAATGAACAATGAAATAAGTGTGTTACACTCAGGTTTATCTGACTGTAATCATTTTCGATTATAATATCACATGATTAATTTGTGTTACCTATTATGTTATTAAACTTCGGTTACCAGTACAGGTTATGAATTTATTCAGAACATTTGCACTATAAGTCTATTGCAGATTTATCTCATAGGCATGGTAGCTGGATGCTCTTTATTCACACAGAATCCTAGATACATTTCACGAACTAACATCAGGTTAGATTCTTTGTGTTTCTAATTTCTATCATTTATGCATTAGGGAAACCAAGAAGTTTAGATCAGCTTTGATTATCTATACATCTGTCTTTCATAGTCTAGTTAATTCATGATTTATAGAGAGAAAACAAAAAATATTTGAATCTGCTTTCTTTATCTGCTTCTCAAAAGAAATTATATTTACATTAATTTCGCGAGTTTCTAGTAAAAATTGCAATCTGTAAATGTTGTACATAAGTGAAACTTTAATGTTTTCTTTTTCTACTTAAATACATTTACCATAGTTATATCAGAGTATGTATATATATATAGTATAGTTTAGTTAGTATTAGTTAGTTGTCCTAGTTCTCTTTATTTTAGGATTTTAGATTGGCTAACGGAGCCATTAAATCCATCATAACAAGTTACACCAAACGGTTTGGGTTACTTAGACAACCCCGGACTGGACTTGTTCTTCCAATTGACGAACGGTCAATTTCGCCCGTCAACATCCTAACAGTAGTGTTGATGGCTGAGGATGTTACAATTCTCACCTTCTGCACTCCTTGTAGAGTCCTTGTGCACAATGGCATTATTCCTCCTACGCTTTGGCTTATTCGAATCTCTAAGGGTCTTGAACATTTGTTCCTTCAAACGAATTATTGTACCCTCCTAACACTCTGTTCTTGTCCTCTTGAGCTTTATGTACTTTTGAAATGGTCCTCAGTGCATTCCTGGCACTAGATTCTGTTAGAGTCTTGGACTCCAAAGACTCCAATCATGCAGTCCTTGCGCTCATCTCCCCTGATACTTTCTAAGCACCTATATAAGTGTTTTCCTAGTGCACTCCTTGAATGGGTCTTCTCCTAAGTTTTGAACTCTTCAGGATCACTGGTGCACTTCTTGCACTCCTTGCATAACATTTCTCTAGAGTGTTTAGTAACTATGGTCTTCCTTCTCCCCCAACTAGCTACCAGGGTGTTCATTAAATTTGATGTGCACTTCTTGCATTATTACTTCTGAGCTTCAGAATGGTTCTAATGTGCCCTCCCGGCATGCTCTCTCTCTCTCTCTCTCTCTCTCTCTCTCTCTCTCTCTCTCTCTCTATGAACTCGACACAGAGTTCAAGTGCACTCCTTGCATTGGTTGATCACTGTTTTCAATCACTCTGGTGTGCACTCCTTGCAAAAAACTAAGATTTTAGAACTTACTCAGAAACTTACTAAGATATAGAAGTCTATCTAAACCTGCAAATGTAATCTACTTGCATACATCTAAAACATACATAAATAAACATAGAAAACATTCAAAGAATAATTGTTCATCACACATAAGAACACAAACACCTCATATGAAGCAAAAACCTCTTTTGTATTTTATCTGAATCCTTCTGTACAAGATTTACAAGGGTTGGACTACAACAGAGTCTCATCACTTTCTATCCTCTCTTTAACTTTCTCTACTCTCTCATATACAACTCTTCATCATCATGAATTTTGAAAAACAAATATCTTTTACAAAAGAGGGGATCCTCGAGCCTTCCCTCCATCCACCCACTCACATTGAATTGCATTGAATTACATTCAATGGGAATCTAGTTTGAATTAGATCTAGATCCATCCTACTGTTATCCATTAAAGGTGACCCTATATATCACAATAAATTGACATGTACAAAGACATAAGGTCATTTTCCTTAAACCTTACAGACTTGAATTACATTTAATTGCGTTAAAAATTTTAAATTGGGTTCAGAATGAGAGGGTTGGCACTGCTCTTTCCTTGGAACCTATTCCTCCTTGTGCGCATATGCACTTTTTTGCTAGTATCCGATGAGGTGGAGCGATGTGCCTCCATCATACTCCCATGCTAGAAAAATCATGAGATCTTGTTCATGGCTCCCCTATTGTTGAGGTTGAGATCCTCCCAGAGCCCAAATCTAAATTTGGAGTTGTCCATCTACTCCTCTTCCTTGTTGTTTATGTTGTTGTTTCCCTACTCCTACAAGTTCTCCCATGATCAGTTTACTCTTTCTACTATATTCCTCCTCTATTTCCCCCAACATCAACCTCCTTATCTCTCTATTACTCTGTCCAGCTGGTCTACTGGATGGCTCCTCCTTTGCAGTATGATCTATTGCAACTCCTCTTCATCAGTCTCCAACTTGACTTGTTGGATAAGATGACTCTGCACTATTACCCTTTCCTCTAGGGATTCCACTCCTTCACACAAATCAATGGGCAGATCAATATGATCTCCCATGTTGCTTCAATATCCTATGGCACTAGTTTTACACTCCACTGCAGGTCTAAATTCTGCAGGCATGCTCCTGAGATTTTTCTCATCCATATCTCTTGAAATTTCTCCTTATGTCATATCCTCTCCTTGTGCTGGTGAAATTCCAACTTCATCAAGCTTCCCCTCAGGCTAAATTCTTCTTCATTCTTCACAACTTCATCCCTCTGGAAATTTTCTTCTGTGCCTAGATTTCTTAACCAATCCTCTAGCATATTCAACTCTTTCTCCCACTGAGTGGGAATATGATTTGAATGCTCCTGTTATTATTTAATCTCTTGGGAAGATGTCAATTTCTTCTCTTACTCCTCCTTGACAGTCTCTTTTGGTCATCTCTCATGTGTTGCACCTTCAACATGTGCACTAGCCTCTACTGGGATGATTGACAGGAATATATTGATTCCTCCAATGATCAGAATGTACCTTTGATCCTCCTCCTCTGTCATATTTGCTTGTTGATATGAAATCATCTCCTCTATGTTCATGAGACTCTCAAACAGTCTCATCTTGTTCTCCTTTCCCACCTGGCAATTGGACTTTTCTGACTTTCCCTCCTGACAGTCTATGAGATATTTTCTTGAACTCTCTTCATTTCCCTCCTAGCAATATGAAGCTTCATCACTAAGGTTCCTTCCAACATATGGTTCAAAAATGTAAATAATCTCCTCCTTTGTGTCACTGAGGGGTTATTTTGAGGGGTCGGGACCCCTTTAACTCAACAACAGGAACCAAACACACATTAGAGGCCCAATTAGACTCTGTAGTGTTTGATGGTGGAATGGTTCTCCAGATATTTCGATCTAGGTAATTTATCGATGGGCTTTGCATGATGATTGATGGGATATCTTCCTATGGAAGTTCCTCCTTCAGTTTAAATGTTCTCTTTTTGTCTTTTCTTTTATTAGATGATTTTGATAAAACCATGTGTGCTGGTATAAACAAAATGGTAGAAGGGATTCTTAACTACTAAAGAAGGCTATGCTTGGGATAACCTTCGTGCTCAAGCATCCAGAAAAAGATATTCACACATGTTACAATTCTAGTACTAATAGATTAACTCATTGTTATTTCAACATTGACTGGATACAATTATCATAAGAAAAATATGCATGTAATAAGATGATGGCAAGAAAAACAGTTTCCTTAGCTCTAACATTAATCACACATTAACCCAACGATTTTCTTTCCATCATTAAGAAAAAGAACTACAAAAAAATTAAAACAGATAACTTATCAATAGATTTAGAGACTCTTACTCATTACAACATCAATTACTAAAATAAAGTTGGAAATAATTCCTCCTCAATCCAATCACATAACTTCTTTGATGAAAAACAAAATTTTGTCTCTGGTCCTAAACATGACTTTTCAATTAAGGTTGTTCAAAAATAGTTCTTTACAATTCCAAAAAGGAGGATCTTTTCCAAAAACCATCGACCCTTTCTAAAGGGTCAATCCCTTTATTTATAAAGAATCACTAACTAAAAATGGTTGCTACAAGTTTAAGTTAAGTAAAACAAAATATTTCCACATGACGCCTGATCTATTTGTTCCTTGAGAATCATCTCATGGTTCTACTGGAGTGGATGCCTCTTATCATATTCCAACCACTTGATGAAGAGATCCTCGCATGTGTTGGCATACGAGAACCTATTTTGGTCCATCGGGGCTGAAAGAATTTCCTTCACTTCTATTGCCCATTCTCTATATTTGACTATTTTGGCACTCAATCATTGAAGAACTGCACGAGCCTTGATCATATGTTCCATAAATTTTTGTATTTGACCTAGTACCATGTTTTCCACCTGTGCAATCTCTAATTCCCATGCTAAGTCTTGTTCTGCATGTCATTTGACTATGTCATGTAGGTCGACAAAGTCTTCAGGTGAGCTAAATTCTAGGAGGTCGATGTCTTTCATCTCCTAATTAATATTTTCCTATCATTTTTTTCACTTGAACCACTTCTTTTGTATCTCTTACTGAGGCTCTTGGGACATCCTTACCCAGTATTTGACTTGTTTCCTGATCCGAGAGCTGTTGCTATCCCTTAGCACTCACATACCGCACTCTTTAGCGTCTTGACCCTTTTTCACTGCATTGATGTAATCAATTCTTTCTACTACTTGGTATGCTTTTTCATACCACCTTTCCACGTCCTTGCCAGTTTCTAGTGCCATAAGGGTATCTTTTTGGAAATCAGCTATACATTTAGTGAAAAGATGTCATTCATCTATGAAATTTGCATGAGCATCCTAGAACTCACTCCTCAAAAACATTGTGGACTACGTTGATTCTTGATAGTATTTTTCCAAATGGCACAGATGCTCCAACTCCTTTATTACAGTGACCAGTTCCTTTTCATATCTCCTTTCTCAATCCAACGTCACATCCGTGATAGCCATTCCTACATCGATGAGCTTAGACGTCTTTGCATGTTCTATATTGAGCATTTTCTCCTCCGCGGTGATGAGAATTGAGCTATTCAACATGAGTCTTCTCTTCTTGATGGTCCTCTTCATGATATCTTTCCTCTTCCTATCATAAGTGATCACCTATATATCGACGACCTCGTCAACAGGCTCAGGGATTTGTTGTTCTCCCCAGGTTAGAGTGTGTTGATCTCTTCCTATTGAAATTCCTCTTTTTGACCACGCGGTCCTAGATCATCCCTTGAGATGTCTTTTGGTGTCTCCTATAGGTCACACAACTGAGTGTCCAAGACACTTTCAACCTCATGGTCACTATGCAGAAGGTTTTGAACTGAAGCATCGAGAATTGGGACAGATGTTTTCTCAGGTTCCTTCTCCTCTGTAATCAATATCAGAGTTACTAGGGAGACCTCTGAACTCTCTTCATCGTCATAGATGGTTATTAGATCAAACATGGAGTTTGGTACACCTGTTTCACCTAGCATTCTTGAAACCTCATGCTGGGTTGGAATGATCATCGGTGATCTAATCTGTGGTTATGGAACTCTAGGGTTTTATAGACTGGTAATTTCCTCCAGTTGTATTGACTCTAAGCCACTTTGCTCTCTTATGATTTTGATTGGGTCATCTAAGGGGATCCTCACCATTTATATGAGCTGAGAATCATTTTCTAATTGTTCAATGACTCTCTGGGATCCTTCTAGTAACATCAACCCTCTCCTTTGTGCCTCTGTGGTCTCTGTTGCTTTGATTTCTTCTCTAACCCTGAGAGCCTCTTGAGCCGATTGCTCTATCGTCTCAACCTGCTCATCCATGCTCATAGATTTGAAACTGGTCATGTTTGGGTTGTATTTCCTCTGTAATACCTCCTCCCAGTCCTGAGTACATTCTGTAAAAAAATCATCCTCAAACTTTTCATGTACGTATGGCCAATAGGATGATACTTGTGAATGTGTTGGGGGACCAGGATTTTAGGGTTGTTCTTGCAAAACTGGCCTGTCGGGAACTTGAATTAAAGCTAACTCAAACCTTCTTGTTTGGCTTGAGAAGTGTCTTTCACTATATAAAACCCCACATGGAATTCATAGGGTATAAATGCTCATTTCTTGTCCTTAACTAGTGTGGCGTTATATCCCTGTAGGATTGTCTGATAACAAATTTCTCCTATAATGAGTCGGTCTAAGATGTGAGCATGGAGTAAATGTGGTTCTCTGGTGGCCCAGAACACCCTGATATAGATTGTGTGTTCGTCTAGATACCAGTGGCCTACCTTTGATATCATTTTCTTGGCTGCTACAGACAACCTTGGGCATTCCTTTTTAAATAAAATGAAATAAACTTGGGCGATGAATTCATTGCAAATAAGGGCATGATATTTTTTGTACATGCTCTGCCACAATATGTTGAAGTAGACATGAATAGGAAGTTCTGCAACATGACAAATTAAATTCATCCTGGTGAATGCATTCCTCTCATAGATTACATCTAACAGATACGAGTCCATGTGAAAAGCAGGTGCTTCTCCTTCTTTCAGTGTCTGAGCCTACTGTACACTGATGCTAAATTGCTTGGAGATCATTGCTCCCTAGTTGAAGATACTTCCAAAGATCGCCACAGTGTATGTCAGTGGAATCCATGCTTTTGAGAACTTGGATCAATCCTTTTCTCCATACAGTCAACAGATTAGAGCCATCAAGTAGATATATGTCTCCCTCAAGTTCACTATCATGTAGCAGTTGTTTCTTCAGTTTGTAAATTTCGTGTGTTCCTTCCACCAGGAATCCATTAATCAGCTGGTGTCATGTAACTCATAGAACCTGACCAAAAATTCTTATCTCAGCAGTTGTTTCTTCAGTTTGTAAATATCGATGCATGGAAAAACTTGAGTTCGGTAGGATACCATGTGTAAGAATGATCGTCGGATATTTGGGAAGACTTGGTCATCGAGCCCCCTTACATCTTGGTCGTTGTGTGTGATACACTTCAGGTAATCTTCCTGGCTGATCTTGTTGAATAGATCTCACCACTGTGTGAGCATTAATTTTGGCCCAGTGGCTACTTCCATATCGCCAAACGCAGGGGGTTGAATGGACACCTTAGTCGTCGAGTTTTTAATGACATGCTCTGCCTTTGGAGCATATTCCAACTGCCTCGTAGTGTTGGGATAAGAACCCTCACCAATTCCTGCCTCTTTTATCTTAGGTTCTCTCGACGAGCATCTAGTCGTTGGATTTCTTGGAGGCATTTTTTGCTGCAGCTAGAATATAGTTATACATTGTGTAAAATATTAATTGTTGATATATAACAAATTGTGACCATCAAAATGATAACATTTAACACATACCTATGTTTCTAGCTTAACTTGGTTTTAATGGTCTGAGAATCAACGTAGTCTTGGGGCACTTTCTTCGCTTCTTTGGATGCTCTGGAAATAGAAACTTGTGTGAATAATGGAAGTGTTAGAAGCTTCTTTTGTGATTTAAACAGAGATGAAATTACCTTATTGGATCATATATTCAATTCGAGATATGAGTGTGGTTCTACAAAATCTGTCGCTAGATATTCATCATGTTTAAAATTAAATTCGATCGTAGGTTGACAGTGTGGGCACAGGCTATAACATGGCCTGTCGACGATTTCAAATTCTCATTGTTCAATCGGTGCATGGGGTAACAATGTATGTGGGGAGAAACATTAACTAGCTTATTAAATGACAAAATCCAATCGTATCTCGTGCTGAAAACATCCCATCATTTTGCTAATCTAACTGATGGATCGAGAGTCAGGGTTTCTCTTTAAACATGGTTCATTGATATCTCCTGGAAAATTCTTCGACATTGATTCATCTTTCCATACAATGATGACGTGGCAAAGCTAACTTGGAAGTGTGACTAGCATACAGGGAACCTTAAGGTGACTTGGGATGAAACTAGACCATATGAAATCCCTATGTGACAAAGACCCGTGGCACTTGAAACTTGTGTCTTCGTTTAATCGTGGTACTCGGAATCAGGGACTTTTCCTCAGCTAATCGTTCTAACAACAGATCCTACCCCGCTGTTGCAAAAAATTATCAAGGATCGGGGATCGACGATAAGCTTAACCAAGTGCTCCCTAATTAACCCTCGTGAAAATTGTTGATGCCGAAAGTGCATGAGGGATCGGTGATCGACGATGTGTCTATGCAGAAATTTCAATGATTTGATCCTTTGAGATTTCACCGACCCCGAAGAAACGCATCCATCATCGGTTATTGGGGGTTTATTATGACTCATTTCAACGTTTAGTCTTCTTGTATTTCGCAGATGTCAATGGGAATCGACTGTCTATTGAATCTTCATGGAGAATAACTAACGCAAACTTACTCTGGTTTTGACTGATGTCGATGGTGCATCGACGATCAATGATTATTGTTACTGTGTGGCCATTTTACCTGCTTGGATTTTTTTTACGCTGAACACAAGCGCGCTAGTCAAATTTTAGCTGCAGATTCTTAGTTAGAATGCCAAATTCTTTTAGACACAAGGTTTCATTTAACAAGGACAAACAAATCCGATTTGATCAACGAGAGTCATGAAAACAAGATAAACCATCCCTCCATAGTGAACTCAATTCAGACAGTAAAACAAAAGAAAACAAGTGGTACCCAAAAGTGACATAATTTCATAAATGTTTTAGGCTATATTGAGCACTCAACAAATGGAGATTCTTTGGGTGAAAGAAGAATATATGTTCCTTCCCTTGGGAATAGATGATGCAGAAGCTGGTTGAGAAGCTTATTGGTTTTTCTTGTATCAGAGTCTTTCCTATCCATGCATTTAAAGTTTCCCTGATTCATGAATCTGGGCCCGCCTATGGAGTTTTAACCTTTATTCAACCTTCATTCCTCTTTCATGTGACCACGATGTCACAGACCTTGCTCTGCTATAAGCGAGTTTCCATAGCCCCGACGATGTTATCTGCATACCCTCTCCTACTTTTCACTCATTTAATATAATTGATTTATTTCTGGAAGAGATTCCTTGAGCGAATGGGAGAGGAGGGCATCTGTTACCTCCAAGATGAAATGTTTAAGGTGAAATTATTCCTAGCTATGTCTAGAGGTACATGTGCTCCTTTAAAACTTGCCATATTTCCCTTTAGGCTTTACCAGACCACCAGGCAGACACTTCATCACTCACTAAGGTCGTTTGTTTGCAAATACCAGATATATAACTTTTTGAAGAAAAAAAAAAACATTTCCCAATGTTTCTTGTGTTGCATGTAAGCCTAATTCAGGAGCAACGTTTGCTACACCATATTGATTTGGGCCAACCAATGCCTTGCAGAACACAACTTTATTGCAAGAAAATAACAAAAAAAGGGAAAAACATGAACATAAGGAATTTGCAATCAGTCTACCTTACACCTACCCATTTATCCTAATCAGAAAATATTATGAAAAGACACACACACGATTTATTTTTTTTAACAAAAATATTGTTTTAGGGCTTGGAAATTCACCGGGAGGGTGTCGGTTTCCCCCCTCATATTCTGCAACCGATATGTTCCTGCCCCAATTTTGTCAGATACCTGTAAAGGTCCAAGCCATAGATTCTGGAACTTCGAATGTTTTCCCTTAGGTTCATTTTCTCTATCCCATTTTAATACTAAGTCTCCTACCTCAAAATTCTTCTCTTTGGCCTTATGCTTGTCAAACCATATTTTAACTATCTGTTGATGAGCAACAAACTTTCATTTTTCTTTCTCTCTTTCTACTTCCAGCATGAGGAGGATATCAATTCTCTGTTGAATAACTAATGAGGGTTTTTCTCTAAAACCCTGAGCAAGATGAATGCATGGAATATATAACCTATTTGGAAGAACGGCTTCTTGTTCGTATACCAGAAACTATGGGTAGTTCCCTATAGATTCCTTGGGTGTTACTCTATCTTCCCATAAGGAGTTATGAAGTGAGATATGCTAATTCCTCTAATTGTCTGCAACTATTTTCTTCAAGATCCTCACTAGGTTCTTATTGGTTGATTATGCCACTCCATTTGCTTGTGGATAATAGTTTGCAGAGTGTCTGATTATGATTCCTTTGTCTAGAGAAAACTCTTTTAATAGAGTGGAAGAAAATTAAGTGACATTTTCAAAAACAAGAATGGGAGGCATACCAAATATTGTGATCAACTGTTGTTCTATGAATTTGATTACCACCTTTTCATTCATGTGAGTCAGAGGAATGGCCTCTGCCCATTTCGTAAAATAGTATGTAGCAGTTAGTATGTATTTATGTTGTTTTGAATAACACAGTGTAATCTCCCCTATCACACCTAACCCTCATTGCTCAAATGGTCTGGATATGGTCACTAGTTGGAGTGGGACAATTTCTCTCTTCTATCTTCCCGTGCTCATTTGACAAGTTTTAGAATTTCTAGCGTATGTATGAGCGTCCCCAAATAGAGTAGGCCAGTAATAGATGGCTCTCAGTATTTTGTGAGTAGTGATATTCCCTACAAATTGTCCATCTGCAGGACCATCATGGGGCTCCCTCAAAACCTTACCTGCATCCTCATGTTCAAGACATATCAAGAGTACCCCATCATAATTTATGCAGAAAAGTACTGAATTTATGAGGCAATATTGTGTTGATTTCAGTCTGAGAGCTCTCATTTCCTTAGGGTTTAGGTTTTTTGGGCAACTCCCATTATGTAGGAGGTAAATTAGTTTTCCATACCAAGACTTTTTCCCTGGGGGAATGTATAAAGCTTCACTACACCATAATGCTAATTCATTCTCCCACCCGGGGTATTCATTTCTTTGGTATTGAGCTTCTGCGGCCAGTTTGGCAGGTTTTATATCTAGATCAAATTCTTGGACAACTTCCATCCAATTTCCTCTTCTATCCCCCATCTCATGTTGAGTGAATAGGGATCGGAATATGGGATGAGGCATAATGACTTTGGTGTGAATTTTTAGGATGTAAGATCTAAATTTTTTTACTTATTTGTACACCACATAAACATGTTTGTCTATAGTGGGGTAATTCAGTTCAGACCCTTAGATATTAGTGCTCATGAATTCTATTGGTGCCTCATTGTTATCATCATCCTTCTACATTAATACTATCGCTAAGGATTGGTCAGAGGTGAAAGTATAGAGGAAAATATATTTACTAAAGTCAGGAATTCACAGCACCGGAGCTTGAGATATGAAAATCTTGATATTGTTGAAAGAAACTTTTCGTTCATCATCCTACTTAAAATCAACATCCTTGAAAATCATTTTTTGTAAGGGTTTTATAGTTTCAGCAAAAGAGGGTGTGAACTTCCACACAAAGTAATTTTCCCAAAGAATGATTGCATTGCCTTTTTGTTGTGGGGTAAGGGAAGCTGAGCTATTTCTTTTATTAGTTCTGGATCTATGTGAATTCTTGCTTGAGATATAATATGACCTAGTAATTTCCCTTCCTCGATAACAAAGATAGTTTTATTAGGGTTTAAAGATATTCCATATTTCCTACACCTTTCGAAAATGTGGGTTATATGTTGGATGTGGTCTTTTCTGTTCTTTGAATACACAGTCATGTCGTCCAAGTATACTACTAAACATCTGTTAATCAATCCCTAAAAAGATACATCCATAGCCCTTTGGAAGGTTTCTCTTGTGTTAATCAACCCAAAGGGCATGCATTTATAAGAAAAGGTTCACCACTTGGTTCAGAAGGTATCTTTCAATCGATCTTCTTCTGAGACTATAACCTGGTTGTAACCTGAAAAACCATATAGAAGGGAGAAAATCTCAGAACCACACATGGTTTGCAAGAGCAATTCCATCAGTGGGACTAGGTAGTTATCCTTTTCTGATGCTCTTTTAATATTTTTTAAATATACACAGAGGCGGATTTCCCCAAATTTTTTCATGACAAGAACAAAGTTTGTTACCTAGGCAGAGTGTCTAACCTAAAAGATAATCTTAGAATCTAGTAATTTCTTTAGATATTGATACATGGGGGGATCTAAAGATGGATGGTACTTCTGAGCTTCTGTTGAAATGGTTTTACTCCGTATTTTAATGGGATTGTGTGTTGAATAATACGAGTGTCATAAGTTTTCAATTCTCGATAGGACCATGAAAAAACATCTTGATATTCTCTAAAAAGTTTTAAGATAGGATTTCCTTTCTTCTTTAGACATTGTTTTGCCTAGATTTATATTCTTAGGGTTTTCTGGGGTTCCTAGATTTATAGTCTCATATATGGGACACAAACTCCTTGTATTTGTATTTGTTGATCCTTTAAATCTTTCCCTTAGGTCAAAAAGGTTCTCCAAATTGGCTACCCCTTTCGGTATCATGTGAAACCTTGGTTTGTTACTAGAGTGATCTGTTTCACCTCTTTGTTCATGGAAATTAGTTTCTTCTAGTTTCTCTTGGGAAACACTTCATCATAAATAGCCGTGTCTTAAAATTTTTATTGATTGCTTAGAAAGTCTATAATTTGTTCATCTCCTTCAAAGACCTTCCAATTAGAAATATTGTTGGGTACTGATGGCTTGTAGAGTATTTCCACAGTGAACCTGGAGACTTCATAGTCTACTAAAGGGGATAGCCTCAAGGCTGCAGTAGCTAGGGAATCAACAAGAGTATTCTTTGTCTTGGGAACCGCGGTAATATTAAAGGCCTCAAAATGTTCTATTATCCTATGCACTTAATGTTGATAATTCCTCAGATGGGGTGAGTTGCAATGTATACTATTCCTTACTTTCCTGACGATAATTTCAGAGTCCCAAATTTTTTTTAGTTCTTTAACGTTTAAGTTTATGGCTTTATTTAGTCTCTGCACCAAATCTTCATACTCAACAGTGTTATTAGTGCATTCAAATTCTATCCTGCAGGACATGAAATTTTTCTTCCCCTTTGGGTCAATGAGGATACATCCTGCTCCTGATCCTTCTTGTGATTTAGACCCATCAAAGTACAGGGTCCAAACTTGTGAGAGAAATTTATCATCTTCTTCATGCCTACTTATTTCCTCCTCCCCACATACCTTTCCTATGGTTTCCAACAAAGGTTCCTGACAGAAGAGGATTTCTTCCACCACTACCAGTAGATTCACTTGAAAATCCATTTCGAAGTTTTGAGTGAGAGGTACATCAGATGAGAGAGGAGCGAAATTTCTAAAATCAGAATTGCAAGAGTAGTTTCCTAGCACGGGGAAATCTGTCGACATGGGTTCATTGAAGGATTCTAAATTGGTGACAGTATGTTTGAGATAGCTTTCCCTATCAATCCTAATCATGTTGGCATGTCCCTTTAGTGGAAACTAGAGGTGAGACCAGTCCATACTAGAGTATCCATTCAATTTCTCGGACCAATATTCACTAAGTAGAAGTCCATAAGCTTCTGGTATATCTACTATAATGATGTCAATTACTTGAAAACATTTTGGGTGTGTATCCATTCTGATCATGACATCCTTGAGTTCCCCAATAAATTTCACCTGAGTTTTGTCTAGTTTTATAACATTTTTATCACTTTTGAGTGGAAATGTGTTTAATTTCTTGCAGATAGATAATGGCATGACATTGGAGGATGCCCCTGAGTTGACTAAACAATTATGGAGGTTTATGTTGAAGACTTCAAACATTAAAATGAAAGGTGGGACAAAAGGATTTCCTTTTTTATATGCAGAGAAAGCATTCACATTTGGTTTATTCTTTGGATTTGTGGGAGATGGGACCTCCCTTAGGTTAGTGCTTGTTATAGGGGATTTTT
>SNQJ01S0082152.1:0-18837 GCA_010110895.2 Picea sitchensis
TTTTTTCTTTTTAAATTAATAATGTTTACTATTTTTAATCTATTTTTGTTTTGACATATATCAAACTCCTATAATACATACCTCTCTTATTTCTTCTATAACTTTTTTCCAACTTAACCATTTCTCAAATGAGTTATATGTGGCACTAGAGGAGACTGATATCTACGATCTAAAAAAAAAAAAATTTGATCATGTTAATACCCTCTTAGCCTGCACGAACAAAAGACATTGTAATTTTAGGGATATCTTGACTTTGATAATTTTAAAAAAGTATAAAATTAATATTATAAATTTCCAAAAATACTCAGCACAAGAAAAATGGGTTCTCTACAAGTATACAAGTTTTTGGATCAAAATTCCATCGTTAAGGTACTCAACACCCGCACGAACAAAAACATATACCTTATATTTTGTTGGAAAAATAATATACCATTGTTAGAAAAATTCAAATTTGACATAGTTATTCACAATTTATATGAATAAAAGTTGTATATTTGGAAAGCTAATTCAATTTCCTACATTTCATATTATTACACCATATTCAAATTCATTGTAAAAGTACCTTGAATAATTCCTCCAAGTTAACATATTGTTGTTTTTCAAGGTTTGTATTGCCACTAATGTGTCATGAGAGACCATCATTAGCTTGCACTCACCCTTTTATTTTTAAAGTTTTCATAAATAAATGTTGATCTTAATAAACCATAAGGTTGTATTCATTATAAAGTATTGATAATAGTAAAATAGAAATAATTATTATGATTGCAATTAATCATAGTTATTATTATATATGGTTAATTATAATGAACATAGTTATGGTATGTTATGATTGACCATAGTTACATAAGGATTAATTGTAGTTGATATTAGTTTAATTATGTCGATAGGTGTACACCTATTGAAAAGAGCTATAATTAATGTGCTTTGAATCATGTGATTTCTGTGGATTGGATTTCATATGCTCTGAATATTCTTCATTGTCATGATAAATGAAGGGTTGTGATTTCAAACATTAACTTCCTTGCATGAAAAAACAAGTTTGTTTTTCATTAAAAAGGGTTATTAGCATAATAATGACCGATATTCCCACTTTAATAACTACTCATGAGGATTTTACTATGAGTAGATCGAGTTTAGTATTTTTACTGTCTTTTTTAGGTTTTTTACTACGTTAAGGTGTCCATTTCTTTACCACATGTTCATGGGATCGTGGGTCGCATCTACTTCCACTTCTTTATGGAACAGATGGAACTTATTTCACTTCTTTATGGAATGGATGGTGTTTCTTCCACATCTATTATCCTAAGAACATGCATTAATTGTGCAACATATATCCTTAGACATCAAGTGTTCAAGCTTCTTGAATTGGAAATTAAAAAGACCACCCAGAGGATATTGAAGTGAGATATCAATATATGTGATCGATATGGTGTGAGGGTGGAGACCCATGTCGTGATTGACGAGGCCAAGGAGAGAGGATATGTAAGGTCACAACCAATTTGGGAGCACATTTTTTGGTTGTGTAGCCATGGATATGGAAAAAAAATTCAAGTATTTAATCATACTTATATTTACCATCTATGATCTTCAGTTTATATTGATGATGAATTTCATACTTAATTAACTCGGTGGTAGTGTGATTAGAAATTTTCAGAGAAATCAGGGGAAGTGTGAGTAATTAATGTGCTCAAAATGCTACATTCCCTGACATGGTGGTCAACAATAAGGTCTTTTTACAATAGAGAAGTGATTCAATCTTGTGCCTGTGGCTTCTTTCCAAGGTGTTAGGAAAGATTCTGAAACTTTGGGATGTGTAAGGTTTTGTGAAGCTTGGAGAATTAAAGTAGCATATATTTCTTTAAGGATTTGAATGTTATATTTATGGTTTTTTGTAGATAACATGTTTTGGAACATGGTTTAATGGATTAAGTTCTAGTTCCTTAGATTTTTTACCAGATTCCAATCATGACAACTGAGAGTTGCAGAAAAGTTTCCTTTGTGGTAGTGAATGTAAGACCCTTGTTTCCCCCTAGTATGTAATTAATCATAATTATGATTATCATGCAATGGCATGCAAATATTGTAATTATGTTATTGTATAATTGTAACTTCCAGCAGATAACTATGGGGGTGAAGCCTTAAAGTACTAAATATGATACTACCAAGATAAAGAATGGGAAATTGGCAGAGGGGTTCATTATGATAAGATGACTCAATGCCCCTTTGCTGAAATAATTGAATTGGAAATAACAAATTTTTTCCCTTAGCCCTAATTTTAAGGAAAATCAGTTAATGAGGGACAATTGGTGGTTGAACAAACAACCACCCTCAATGAATGCAAATATGGAAAATTAGGTTAGAACAACAGAGGCTTCCAGACAAAGGTACAACAAAGTACCAATTTTGTAGTCCATATGGACCCACAAGTTCCTTCTGATAGAAGGAAGAGGACAAGTTGAGAACCTTCTTGTGTGGTGCATGCAAGAGAAGAAGGCATGAAGGGGCATGAGGGGGAAACGAGGAATAAAAACATAAGGAGAACTCAAGGAGAGTTCAGGGAGTCTCAAAGAGAAAGGAGTTGGTAGCAAGACTGGTCCAAGAACCCATCCTGAACTAAGAGGTCATGAGCCTGATGTTGGGAAGGCATTTGATAAACCTTGAAGAGGCTTGATCTAGGAGAGAGAGTTATTGCAATAGAATGGATGAATAAGTGAAGACAGTTCACTGGTGGTATCATGACTTGGCATGGGCGTGGAATGCAACTAAAGTGATTGAGAATGACAATCCTATGGTTGGGTGGAAAGGAGAACACCACAATCAGTCGGTTGGATACATCTTGTGAATAGATAAGTATCTCATATACTCCATGTAATAAAATTAATTGTGTGGTTGGATGTCTGTAAGTGTACTATGGAATTGTATGTCTAGTTAATAGTGTGAATGTTTATTTCTTGATGAGTCCTTGAACTTGAAATAAAAATGGAAACTGTGTGGTTGTTTGTACCCTTTGGTTGCACTCATGAATGGTTATGCCTATTGGAGGGTTGAACTCCTATATTATTGTAAGCTTCATTGTGGTTATATATATATATATCCTGTGTGTCGTAGTGTTTGGATCCCTGCATCAAATAAACCTTATGGGATAAGATGAAGCATAGGTACCCTAGGTAGGAAAAGGAGTGCCTTGGACCAAGGGGAGAATTATTGAAACTCATTAAGCCTTGAAAGTACTCGGAGAAAGCCTCGTGAAATTGTTTAAGTCCCAAAACAAATTGTTAAGACGGAGAAAGACCCATGTTTTTCCTTGAGGATCATGATCATCAATTTAACATGGCAGTTATATCTAGACCATTTATTGAATTAGGAGGAAGGATTGAATCTTAATCGTCGATCTAGAGAGATAATATATCCTAACTATCCATCACAGGGTGCCATTTGGGGTAAAAAACATCGACGATCTCCAACAAGGAGACTCTGAGGTGAGATCTCAACCCTTGATCAGAGCAAGAATAGGTTTGATTTGAGTCATCAATTTGGTATGACAACATGATTCGGTTTTGATCGACGTGAAGGTGAGACTTGGGATAGACTAGATCTTGATCATTGATCTGGAAAGATAAAATGATATGTTCTTTAGAGGAATTTGTTCGGAGTTAGTTGCGGACCCAGTGTTGGAACAGGGGAAGACCCAGGGTTCAATTCTACAAAAGCACACCAAAAAAACCCTAACTACCAGCCCTTTCGGAAACACCTACGAAGCAGATGAAGTCTCACCCAAGGTAGAGGCAGGGATGGTTGCAGGACTCAAGTGTCCACAACCTTAGCTGGGAAACATATTTGTGATTATAATACTTAACAGAGCACTTAGCATCAATAGTTCATCAATATTCAACCAATAACGACTGTGCAGATAGAATAAAGCATCGCATCATTCACACTTACCTAATGTAATTAAGAAATTAGCACAAACAAATGGATCAGATCTAGCAGAAGCAAGCACTAAGCACATTCATAGAAGTCAGATCTAACATTCATAGCAAAAAGCATAAGCAGATCTATATATCTATATCAAAGAACTTAGCCAGAGAGTCATAAACACATTAAGATAAGCACAAATCATAACAACACAGTATTTACGTGGTTCACCCCCACCCTGGGGCTATGTCCACCAACTCTTCTTCTTTATTTTCTTCAGTCAATCAATTACAAGCACAGGACCTCAAAAACCTTACTCTGCACAGGATAGATGATATGCGCAACTCGCTAGATCCTTCTTCCTTGCGTTCCAGCACTAAGCCCTCCACAGTCTTGCTAAAATGACTTGCACTTAAATCTTCAAGTTTCACATAGTATGCACAAATCCATACAAGTCTTGATCACACAGATCAAAATCTTGGCACTTAGCCTACTTGCCTACTAACATCACATAGATGCACAACTACTTCTATCTAACCTAAGCACCTATTTATATATTAAAAAATAGGCCTAAACATGGGTAAACCCATGGGCCAACATCCCATTCTTGTTACATATTCCCACATCCAAAAAAGCACCCAAAAAGGGGTCAATATCTCGTGATCTCTGCCTCATCTTGCGCTCCTCCTTCGACAGGCTATCAAAGTCCAAAATAGGTCAACCTAACCAAGAATATCCCAAAGATTGGTTAAGGGCCAACAGGCCCCCAATACTCACCTATGAATCATCTCGAGTCACTCTGGTCTGACTAGTTCTACCTTGAATTCCTTGAGCTTGGCTCGAGATGCTTCGACCTATTTTTGTGCTACGACCTCTTGCTCAGCGAACTCCTGGATTATGAAGTCATTCACTGGCCCTTCTAGACATTGTTCTACTACATTAACAACCTTCTCTAGCTCTGCTCCTCGGCTCTTGACCTCTGTGAACAAATGATAGGCCTTATCTTGCACAATTTGGAGTTGTTGAGTTACTTCGATCACTTTCCTTTGAATCATATGGATCAGATACTAGACGGTGCACTTCTCTTGAGACCGCTTCATTATTTCTACAGCTGACAGGGCCTTTAGTGATGCCTATAGTATCTCTGCATGTTTCTTTGCTTCCTGGAGTTGTGACTCCAATGCCTGTAATTATGGATTCTCAGTGAGTTTCTCATACGTTTGGGCACTATGGTTCTCAGCTTCTTGCACTCTCTGGAAAGAGCCTTCAGTCTCTCAATTGTGCTCTTGGCAGTTTCTTCCCTTTGGTCTCTTACATCTTGAGGGGTCTCATGTACTGGGCATAGCTCCAAATCTGATATGCGTTGTTGTAGCTGTTGGATCACTTGTTCAAGTTGTACTATTTGTTGTGGAATTCTCTCTTTGTCCTTTTCTTATACGACTATCACAGAGTGAAGCGCTTTGTTGACCATTTCTTTTACTTCGAGTTTCTATGTGAGCAACTATTCATTTTTCGTTATGCAGTTGGGATTTTTCTTCATCGAAATTTTCCTGGAGATCAAGCTTCTCCCATTCTGCAGTGTTGTGTTGCTCTACAAGGACTCCTTGTACCTGTGTCAAATCCTGGGTGGCTTGCATTGTTTCTTCCTGTTATTGTCGAAGGAAAGCTTCGACTGTCTCAACAATTCAATGGATTTGAGCTGGCTCATCTCCCAGTTCTAGTGTTCCTGCTGATAGAGGCATAGTGGGGACTGCATGGATGGATTGTAGTGTTTGTTTCACTCCTTGGAGCTCAATCTCAATTCTATTGTACATCACATCCTTCTTAGCCTCTTGTTTTTCTGCTATCTCCAGTGAAGCATCATTCAGGGCCTCTATATTGAAATCAAATTCATCTGAGGAGAGGATAGTCAACATTTTTGTCATAGAAGCTTTCGATTTCTTCTGGGAGGAAGGATTCGAGGGGGAAACCTTCCTTTTCTTCAAGGGTTCCTCCTCATCTTTAAGCAGTGTAACCTCGGCTTTATTTTGTTCAACTTATGCACCATCTATCTCTCTTCCATCACCTCTTTTCTCTAGTGAGATGGAAGACATCTTCATAGATGCATTGTCTAATCCCTGAACCTCTTCAATTTTCTTCATCTTTCTAGGTTCAAGTGTATCCTGCGCAGTTTATGGACTATCTATATCGGATATCTCTGCAGGGTTTGCGAGAATGAGGAGGTCCTCCAACCAGTCCTTGGTGGTCTCCACCAAGTCCTCCTCCATTAGCTTGTATTAGGACTGAATTTGTTGCTTGTTATCATCAACGTGCATTGTGATGTAAATGAAATGGCAATCCGTGCTGAACTTCATCAACAACCTGAACCTATGTAAAGTATTTGGCATCATGTGAGGCTCGGACTGTATAGATACCTTCAACTAGTTGTAGTATGCATGAAATACAACATTGGATTGCCATTGTTTATTCGTGTCACTTGAATACCACAATGTGTTGAACTTCGTAGGCAATGGTTCGAAGGGCTTGATGTCCAGGAAGGTCGCACCTTTCGGCATCTCCCAGGAAATGAAAGCGATCAGGATCAATAGCCAGTTGAAGTGGAATTTGTACCCTTGATATTTTGCTTCTCTGCATTCAAGTTCTAATTGGTTTACCAGGTACTTCACCCAATTCATTTGTAGGCCCTTCGCGCACTTCCCTGCGAGGTCGACTACAAAACCAGTCACTTGGGTGGGTCTATTCTTACGTACTAACTTCCTTGCAATCATTTGAAAGACGAGGTGCATTGTGCCACTATAGATATAAGATACCTTGTAGCCTCACATTCCTTTATCGACATCACCATAAGTGTCTTTGATCCTTTGGGAGAGAGCGGGGTCCATGGATTTTCCAGGATAAAAATCTTGTGGGTCGGGTCCTTGCATACTAAGCCTGGTGATCTGATTTATCAACATTGGATCCACTGTTATGCGATGGTTTAATGATAGATAACCTCCATGGTAACAAGAGAGAAACAA
The DNA here is from genome assembly GCA_010110895.2 of Picea sitchensis. Taxonomy (NCBI): domain Eukaryota; kingdom Viridiplantae; phylum Streptophyta; class Pinopsida; order Pinales; family Pinaceae; genus Picea; species Picea sitchensis. The sequence goes on from SNQJ01S0082152.1 coordinate 6,933, forward strand.
TTTGACACATGCATTCACCTCCTGGTGTCGTACGAAATGCAGAATCTTCATAATGTTCAGCAGGGTGGACTGCACGAGGTTGTGGGTCCATGATTGAGGGACGATATTTGAATTCTTCCCTTTAGTTTTAGTCAAGTACTTATGCAGGGTTAACATGTTGTAGACTTTGCGATCTCCCAGGTTGAAGTCACTAAACTTCAATGCTGCGATCTTATCTTGGTCTGCTCATACTGCGCATATCCCCTTTGGGAGGTACGTAGTGATAAAGGCATACTCAAAATATCTAGGTATGATGTTGCGGTTTACAACACCACTCAGAGGTGGTATATAGGTGGGTAAGATGCTCAGAATCATCTTAGCATTCATGAGGTCATCCCTATGCTTGGTTCACTTCTCATCGGATGTTCGGGATGGTCTAGCTCGAGTAGTGGATGGAGAAGTTGGAAGTCCTCTCATGGATGATGATTGTATACCTGTAGACATTGACATGATTCTTTCAGTCATTAGGTCAATCAAAACTTCCTCAACAACTCTTTCTGCAGGCTCAACTTGTCCGACATACATGCTCAGAGTTAACAATATCAGGTGCAGGGGGTATCTTTGACACAATAATGAGAGAGAGAGAAGAAGCACGATGATCACAACATAAAATCAATGTAGTCTGCGGGCTCAAATTCTCAATTAGTAAAAGTGTTCTTGGTGTGTGGTGCAGTGGGATAAATAGGTAACTCAAAAATGGGTCGCTTGCAACGGGTATGAGGTCTTCATTAACTCAGTTCTATCCATTATGGCATGGTCTCAACAGTTGGATGGTGAGTTGGCTGGCCATAAATGGCTTTCTATCCCTTCGGAGCATTGATCTAACAATTATAACATTCCCCAACGACTATATTTCTTCGTCATGGCGAAGTGCCATGTGTCACTGTTCTGATATCCCGATGAAGCTCCAATTTTGCAAATTTTCCTTCTGTGAGTTTCCCTCTAGAACTTTTTGTAACTTTTCAATCTTAGCCCTCTTCTTACTTAGATTTATAGCCTTCTTTCCAGTGATCTTCGTCTCAGTATGCCTTTTTCCATTCTGATTCTTATCTTCTCTTAACATAGTTACTTCACGTTGTTGAAATTCTTTCCTAAGATTCAAGGGTGATACTTATTCTTTGTCTGGGATAAGTACTTCGGTCTTCTGTTGGTATTCTAATGTTCTTGCATCTTCGACATCTGGGTCTCTAGTGCTAAATAGCTTCGATATTTTCTCCTATTCTGCAATCAAGTGTGCGATCCTTCTGGTCATGAAATATTTTAACTCTTGTTTCTTTTTTTCCAAAACTTCTTCTTCCTTTTGACTGGCTTGATCTCTGTCAATCCAAGATTTTCCTAGTAACATGGTAAATGGGGCGTTGTCTTCAATAAATTTAATAATCTCGAAATCTTCTTCTGTCGAAGTTCCATTAACGTTCATAGATATGCGGGCAAGCTTCCCACATAGGTTTATCAGCTTTCCTCTGAAGAGTCACATTCCTCCTAATGAAGGGATCATAGACGGATTCCCTATGGCTTCCCAAGTTCTTTCTGTCATGATATTCACCCATGTTTCTTCATCCAGAACACAATCAATGTCGAAGTCTCTTATTCTTACTTCAATGCATTCTTTTTCCTTGAAGATCTCTGATAGTCTGACATGTTGATGGTCATTTAGGGTTTCATTTATTTTCAACAATAATTTCTCTGATTCTTCTCGAGATTCTTCCATTTTTGGATCTGCCTTAGGTTTTTCTTTATTCAGATTCATTTCTTCCAGCTTAGCAATCATTCTAGGGCAATCCATCACTTCATGGTCCATAGCTTTACAACAAARACAACTAGGTCTTTTCCCAGGGAATTCCTTAGCAAGATGTCCCAGTCTTCTGCAACTATAATAGAGGGTTAATCCTCTCTTTCTTTTAAATGATCCCCAGCCTTTCTGATACTGTGCACTAGGATCATGGTAGCTAACCTACAMAAAATTCTTTCTAGGATCCTGCATCCATTTATTAGTCCAAACATTCTTTCTATGCATAGGTATAACATATCTTTCATTATTCTTATTAGATCTACTCATATCAAGCCTTCTTTCATCTATTAGTGCCCTAGTTTTCATGCTAGGACAAAACCTATCAAACATACCTAGATCCATACTTTTGAAACAAAAAATTTCCACTTATCTTACTTCTACATAGCACAAAGATTTTAGATGGGCTTGCATATCTTACCTCTTTTAATAAAAAATTCTCACTTTTACCTTTCTTAGAGCACAAAAGCTTTCATATATTGCTTCTCTCCTTCAGATCCGACTTCTTTTCTTCAGATCAGGCTTCTTTATTTCATCACAGAGCCTTATAAATCAAGTAGAATACTACGCACTAGAGGAACATATCTATGCACAGAGCTTTCACAACTTCCAGATGAATCTTTGCACAAAGCTTCTTCTTTCTCAGTTCCCAACAATCACAGCTTCAGGTCCCGGCAACAGAACCATTTGTTGGCACAGGGGAAGACCCAGGGTTCAATGCTACAACAATGCACCAACAAAACCCTAACTACCGGTCCTTTTGGAAACACCTGTGAAGCAAATGAAGTCTCACCCGAGGTAGAGGCAGGGATGGTTGCAGGACTCAAGTGTCTGCAACCTTAGCTGGGACACAGATCTGTGATTATAATACTTAACAAAGAACTTAGAATCAATAGTTCATCAATATTCAACCAATAACTATTGCGCAGATAGAACAAAGCATCACATCATTCGCACTGACCTAATGTAATTAATCACTTAGCACAAACATATGGATTAGATCTACAAGAAGCAAGCACTAATCATATTCATAGAATTCATATCTAACATTCATAGCACAAAGCATAATCAGATCTATCTATCTATATCAAAGCACTTAGTTAAAGAGTCATAAACACATTAAGATAAGCACAAATCATAACAACACAGTATTTACGTGGTTCACCCCCACCCCGAGGCTACGTCCACCAACTCTTCTTCTTTATTGTCTTCAGTCAATTGGTTACAAGCACAGAGCCTCAAAACCCTTACTCCGCACAAAACATACAATCTATGAAGCTTGCTAGATCCTTCTTCCTTGCGTTCTAGCCCTAAGCCCTCCACAGTCTTGCTACAATGACTTGTAGTTAATTCTGCAAGTTTCACATAGTATGCAAAAAGCCTTACAAGTCCCGATCACATAGATCCAAATCTTGTCACTTAGCCTACTTGCCTATTAACATCACATAGATGCGCGACTACTTCTATATAGCCTAAGCACCTATTTATATATTGCAAAATAGGCCTAAACATGGGTAAACCCATGGGTCGACATCCCATTCCCGTTACATATTCCCACATCCCAAAAGGGACCCAAAAAGGGGCCGAGATCCCGCAATATCTTCTTCATCTTGCGCTCCTTCTTTGACAGGCCGTCGAAGTCCAAAATAGGTCAACATGACCAAGAATCTCCCAATTCTTGGTCAAGGGACAACACCTAGAGGAGATGCATTTAGAAGGAGGGACTTCGAGGGATGATAAAAAATGTAGATCAGTGAAAGGAAGATCATATCCTAGCCATTAGTTTGAATTATAAGATAGCGAACTAAAAAGGATTGTACGCCCGACGATGGCAAGTCAATGGAAATAGCTCCATGTGGCGTATGGAGATTGGTCCACGTGTCACGTGGGAATTGTGCCACATGCCAATAAGGATCACATTTTTAGGTAGGATCTTGTATTTTTTTATGAGTTCCATGTGTCATGCCAGGTGGGAGGGCCATGAGTCGGGACAAGTGGAAACCAACATGGACATAAGTGGACACCTATTAATTTTTAGTTTGTAGGATTGGCTAAGTATGATCCTAGTCAGTTTTGTACCTAGGGACATGTGTCTTAATCCTTGTTGTTATATATCCAGTGAATAGATCCTAACCATTCATCGTAGGGTGCTATTTGGAGTGAGTTACAAAGATACACTCTAACGAAGGAGCTCTGAGAGGAGATCTGGATCGTTGATCTATCAATATCAAAGGAGCTATGAAATGTAATCATGATCATTGATCCTTCGACATCGAAGGATCTCTGAGAGGATATCTGGACCGTCAATCTACCAATATCAAAGGGACTCATCGAACGATCTGGGCCATTTATATTTAGTTATGGGCTCAAGAGGATGACGTGGATGGTGCCACGTGTCAAGCATAGAAGGTGACATGTGACATACTGATCTGGCACTTGTAGGTGATATTTTGTGGGAAATATGAATACCATGTGTTAGGTGGTGATGGTGCCATGTGTCATGCAGATATGATGTCATGTGTCAAGAGGATTTGGCACATGTATGTGAAAATCTGAGAATGTAACACCCTGTTTTCTCCCAAGACTGTAATTATGCACAAGCTTCATATGTTAACTATATGAGGCATGTAATTGTGTTTTGATTTAATATAAACACCAAATTGTTGATTGAGAGGGAACAACATTGATAATTACTAGCCATGATACACCAGAGGAAATTGATGAAGTAGAGGATTGGTGGGATGGTTGAGTGAAATGGAGATGATATGCATCAATGAAGAAAATAGGAATCTTGCACAACAAGATAATATATTTTTACAAACATGATGATTTCACCCACCAGCGCACCAGACTGATGGAGGATACCACTTGAAAATTAAAGAGAAGGTCATAGAGGTGGTTGGGTAGTGATGAATGTGTTATTTGGCCCATGCATAGAAAGAATGGTCAATTAAATTATCGACAACAACGTACCACAAAAACCACCAATTCAGATTGGAAAAGGGTGGACTGAAGGTTATGTTTGAACGAGACACTACAAATATCATGAGGGGATGGAGACGGAAAAAACTTAGATGTGAAGAGAATACTGGTATAGAGAGAGAGAGAGAGATATCGTGAAATATTGAGACAAAACCTAGGGACTGAAAAAGGAAATAGAAGACTGAGAAGAGAAAAAAAGTATCAAAAGTGAGCAACAGAACACATAAGCACAAATGAGTTGATTAATAAAGAAGAGAATAAATTCCACGAAGAAAATAGGAAGTTTTTTTGAGTTGTTGATGATCACCCTAAATAGAGATGACTCGAATTCTCGAACTAGAGCAATAATGGGATGCAACTTGGTGATTACTGGAAAAAAACCAGAACTGGTAAGGGGAGGTCATCGAGGGACTCCCTTGTGTAGAAGAAATCTAGTTTAGAAACTACCTGTTAAACCTGTAGAAACCTAGAGCTCAGTGGGAAGTGGCCACTAATGTTGTGTCAGGGGAAGAAAGAGAGTATCCTTCTAGGATTATCATAGACGTGGAACCTTTTTGAGTCAATTTCCTTGGTGGTATCATGGCTTGGCATGGGGTGGCATGTTGTAGGAAGTGACTCTACAAAAAGGCATAAGGTTGGGAGGAAAGACATCCTCTCTCAATTAGTTCGACTGGATAATTTCCTTATCAAATAAGTGTTCATATGTACTGAACAGACTATGAATGATTTATGTGAATGCTCATGAATATAATAAGTGTGTGTTAGTACATATGAATGTTTAAATCCAAGATATTGTTTGTATACTTAACCTATGACTTGAATGAGTTAAGATGAGATATGTTGTGATGTGTACTAATGCTTGGCTATATCGTAAAAAATAATGAATACAAACTACTACCTACCCAAATAAACCACATGTTCCTTGTGTGGAGAGCCTGCAACTCATGCGAGGCCTTAACCTTAAGTTTGAAAGTTGTAAAGGATTTATATTCATCTCGAATCCTTGAAAGTTAGAAACCAAAGTCTTGCAGGACTTGGAAAATGGCTAAGTCCTTAGAGAGAACAGTTATGACTTTGTAAACCCTTTGTTGGTAAGTGAAAAACCACAACCATTGATCTGAAGAAATCATGACCATTATTCAGTGGGTATTCAGAGTCGTTGTGTTGAAGATATCCCTCAAACGTTGTGGAAAGGACTCTGAAACAAACCTATCAGAGTGAGACCTTCAGAAGGAAATATCATGTACCGTGAGAATAGCTCTAAGGAAAAGACCCTGAAGTCAAGCCAGTGTGATTCATAAACCTAGAAGTGGGAGGGATGAATCCCTAGATGTTGATCCTTACAATATTTACGGGTCCCACTAATAAGTCAAAAATGTGAGCGATGAAGGGTAGCGTCAATGAGGAGACATATTTCATTAGTTTATTAGGTGAATGGATTGAGCGTGAGTCTAGCTCTCTTAGCGATGTCTGTTTTTAGAGAATTACTTAGACAGATTCATATTAATCCCTTGATGTCTTAGGAGTGTGAATATAATAGAGGGAATATCTCGACCATGGGTCATGGGGAGACGACATGATAGCAATCAATTTTCCATGAGTCATGTCTAAGCCAATAGAATGTAGTTATAATGCCATGAATGACGCAACATGCCAACGGAGCAGTTGGAGTGAGTTTAGAGTGACAGGTGTCACTTACCCATAAGTGGATGAGTTGAGTGGGTTCAACCAAGTAGGAGAAACTTAGGCCCTGAATTAATCTCAACCATCTATCAGGAGACTATGACTTACACTTACGACCGTCCATCAAGGAGAGGGGTATATTCCTCGATACTTTGATTTTAGAGAAAGGAAAAGGATCGAGCCATTCTAGCTTTGAATGGATGGAATCGAAAGGGAATGACCTTTGATACCATATCCATTAGAGGTGAGTAATGAGAGTACCAACAAAGAGTCTAAGAAATAGTATTGATGGTCCTGTGTGGAGAGAAACCTCCTCGTGGAAGAATTTGCAATCACCACGTAGGTGCAATGTAGTCATCATGTTAGATAGTGAGTTTTTCAAGGTGTCATGTGGATGCCATGTGTCAACAATATATAGGTATAAAACTAAAGAACCTTGGAAAGGAAATAAGTTACGATCTAGAACTCAGTTTTGAGCGAAATTACCACCGTTGGAAACCTCTCGATGAGAAGAAGATGATCAAGTTGGAAGAGATGGGAGTAAATTAGTTGAGAAAATAAATAGTTATAATACCCTATCCCTGAAAAGGATACCTAAGGGTTTGGTGTGTTACATAGTGGTATCAAAGCACAATTCAAACCATAGGCTTGAATGTGTCACCAAGACCTCTTAAGGTTGCTTAAAAAGGATTTATGTTGTCTGGAATGCAAGATTCAGAACACAAACATGAAATTCTAATGATGATTATTGTTTCAACACGTAGGAGGAATTGAAAACTCTCATAGAAGTGAATGGTAAAAAACAATATGGATGACCTCTTTCACCTTAGAGATGAAGAACTTGACGACCTGAGGGATAGGGAAACCCCTCCATAATTGATGGCCACTGTGAGGATTATGAAGGAGGATAATGAGATCCTTATGACATCCTATTCCAAACATGAAGAATTGAATGCAGTTCTACTGCATAGTCTCTCTAAAATTCAAAAAAATATGCAACAAGTTCCTAGCAATGCAAATCTACAATAGTCAGAGAGGTTGAAAACCCCTTCGAATGCCCAAAATCATAGAATTGTTCGTAGCTATATGAAAAATTGTTCTTCTAAAAGAAAGCGTCAAGGAACTAAGAGAGGTGGAGCAAGTGGAGGTATTTCCACAGATTCCTCTATTTGAAAGACCAATTTAGGAGGACAATCCAGTAGTGGCACAGAATCCAGTATTTCTAAGAGGAGAAAGAGGAAGAAATCTCACAGTTTTTTGACTAAATAATTCAAGAAGGCTAATCCACCTACCTTTGATGGTGAAATAAAGAAAGGAGAGGAAGCCAAAGCATGGCTATTTAACTTGAAAAAGTACTTACAAGTACATAACTACTCAGACAATACCAAGGTAAGGTTTGTTGTGTTTAACTTGAATGGAGGGGCTTCCATTTGGTGGAAATACCTCCAAGAAATCAAAAGGATAAAGGAAAGAAAATTAACCTAGAAAGAGTTTGAGAGATACTTTTGCAAGGCTTACCTATCTGAAAAGTATTATGATGAAAAAATAAAGGAATTATATGAGCTTAATATGGGGAAACTTACCTTAGAGGTGTATGCAAAATGATTTATGGAACTGTTGAGGTATGTTCCCTACCTTAAAGAAGAGAAGGAAAGAATCCATCATTTTCTCAGTGGGCTACCACATTCATACCAAGATCAAATTGAGTTTGACAAACCCAAGATGTTGGAAGACACCATTCATAAGGCTAAATGTTGTTATGATGAGTCTAAGCACAAGCATGAGTCTCCTAAGGATTGGAAAATAAAGAAAAAGAGTGGATTCTAGAAGAATGAATTCAAATCTTTTACCTGAAATAATTATAGGAAGGATCCATGATCGAGTCATCCAAGCAAGAGTGTGCATCAACAAAAATTTCCATCCCAAAGTAGGAATAAGCCAGTAGATAAGGCAAAGGAAAAAGCAGAGGATCCCAAGAAAGGACCTTTGCAATGCTGGGGATTGTTAATATTATGGTAGCGGCGAGAGGTATTTACCTCCACATGTAAACCTGACAAGAATAAAAGACTCTGGAAAGCAAGAGAAAACCCTAATGAGTTGGCTAATAACCCTAGAAGTCTTTTCGGCTCAAGAAGATAATTTATATTAGGTTATTAGCCTCCAAGAGAAGAAGTCGGCCATAAATAATAATAATATACTGAACAAACATGTAACCAGAAGGAGAAGTCGGCCCCAACAAATCTGGCAGAACCACTATAAATACAGGACGCCAGTTCTCATTTGATACATCTCAGAATTGCAGAGAAACAACTGGTGCGCACTGCAGTTCCTAGTTTGGTGCACACGTGTGGAGGAGAGTTGCACGTGCAGCTGCTACAGCAACCAGTTTCAGTGTTGGATCAAACTATCTCTTGGCTAGGGTTTGGACTATCTGATCAGCTATTGTTGGTGTGCTATCCTTGGAGGAAGATGCACTACACCTTGTTTGGCTATCTAGCCTAGGGTTTGCTTCCGGAGTAATTCTCATTCAAGGTTAAGGTGCTCAGAGGGTGGCTTTGGCCTATGGTTGGGTGACGAGGGTATCGTCAATGGTAAAACGAGCACACAATCTTCTATATTCTAATAGGTTATGGGCCCACACCTCCTTCATTCAGTCTAAACGCTGGAAGGAAACATAGCCTCTAGGATATTGATCTCATTGAGGAACTACCACTAGGGTTACTAGTAGAAGCAGTTTCCAAGACACTGTCGCTAGGGTTACTAGCAGAAGCAGTTGCAGAAACCCTAAACCTCTTGTTGAGGCACCTTAAGTGAATGGATTGACCTAATCTCTCGATAGATTAGTGTTCTCTAGCCTAGCGCATTCCTTGATACTCTCAGCAAACCAAGATGTGAAGATTGAGTTTGTGGTCAAATCTAGGGTTTGACCAAGTCAAAGAAGCCATGACTTATTCTATGAAGTCAAAAAACAAGTTATATGGAGCATCTAACTTCAGAGCATGGAAGACAAGGATTGACCTCATCCTTGCCAAGAATAAAGTGTTGGATATCATGAAAGGAAGTATCGTGAAACCAGAGTTTGAAGAATAAAAAGAGAAGGAACCGCAGAACATTGCAGCTACGGAGAAGTTCAAATATGTTGACATCAATTCCATGAGTATCATAGTGGATTCTATAAAAGACCACTTGATACCCTACATATCCCATCTTGACTCATCGAATAATATGTATGATTCCCTAACAAATCTCTTCTCAGTCAAAAACATTGGACAAGTTATGAGTCTGAGGAATGAGCTCCGTGACATGAAGATGAATAATGACGACAACATAATATCATATTTTGTGAGGATCTCTCAGTTAAGATATCAACTACAAGCCATTGGAGAGACCATTTCGGAAAAGGAATTGGTGAACATAGTACTCAATGGAAAGCGAACATCGTGAAACCAAAGTTTGAAGAATAAAAAGAGAAGATCCGCAGGAACATTGTGCAAAATACTGAGAAGTTCAAATACGGTGATATCAATTCCATGAGCATCATAGTGTATTCTATAAAAGACTACTTGATACCCTACATATCCCATCTTGACTCATCAATAACAGGACGATGCCCTAACAAATCTCTTCTACCAAAAACATTGGACAAGCATGAGTCCTGGAGGAATGAGCTCCGCAGATATGTAAGATGAATAGCCGACGACAACATAATATCATATTTTGTGAGGATCTCCCAAATAAGAGATCACCATAAGCTATTGGATAGACCATTTCGAAAAGGAATTGGTGAACATAGTAATTACAATGGTCTTCCCAAGACATGATGCATTTTTCCAAGCATGAACACAAGGATGAGTATTTATTTTGAAGAACTTTGGACTTGTGCTCAATAAGAATCAAGGAACAATGCAAAAAAGAAACCCCAAAAAAAAAAAAAAAAAAAAAAAAAAAAAAAAAAAAAAAAAAAAAAAAAAAAAAAAAAAAAAAAAAAAAAAAAAAAAAACAAATCAAGAGAAAGACATTTCAGAATATGCTCAACTGCCGAAAGTATGGTCACTTCTACAAGAATCATTGTCTCGAAATAAAAGAAAAGGAAGGAGAAACACCTACATCAATTGCCAAAGAAAAGAAACCTACAAAGACTAAGCAGGATGGAAGACTTCTTCTTCTAAAAGGTAACAACACTCTTTCTTCATTTTCCTTTGTACATATTCCGTTTGTATGGTCTCTCAGATATTATCTTGTATATATATTTTGAAGATGTGTTCCAAGAAGAACCATACCTATGGAAGAACAACATGATAAGAATGATAATACATGAAAGGATGAAATACAAATCATGGAAGCTACTACAAGATAAGACTAATCAATCATGAAGAGACTTTAGGAAGAAGCTAAAGATTTAAAGAAAGTCTAATCGAGAGGAAATTGGGAAAATACCTATGAGGTTTTGTAGAAGACAACAAGATGAAGCATGGACTCTGTTAGACGGAGGGAGTTGATTATATGCACTCATACAAGAAGCAAGGATTAGAGGGACTCATGACTCCATTGAAGAGGATGAATTGAGAGCATCTATGATAGCCCCATGAAAGATTGTGGCATGTATTCTCAAAGAGAAGCCTTAAATCATCCCTGGTTATCCATCCACATCCTATGATCCATGATGGAATCTATATAAAACCCATGGACCCGAGAACTAAATAAACACATGAATATTCCAAGAAAGAAAGAGAACCAGAACAACCAGTCATTGTATCAAGAATCACAAGATTACCAGCCTGATATGAACTCACTAAAAGAAATCAAGCAGAAGAACTGAAAGTCGTGATAAAGAACAGTGTATGGAAGACTTATGAATGAAAGCGTTGTGAGAGCTAGAAATAGAGGTTCTCCTAGATGGAGGGAGAAGACTATGATGATTACTTGTTCCAATAAACTAGACTTATCTCCACATGAGTCATTATATCATCCGCAACATCCATGAGTTGGAGTTCTACATCAGATGAATACAAAGAATGTTCTCCAGAGAAATTTAATAAAGAGTGTATGAAGAGAAATCTCAAGACTTTGAAGAATACCAGAAAGAGACCCTTGTATGCATATAGAAGAAGATAACTTGGTGAAAGAACCTCTAGTGCATAGCAGAAGCGTGGTGAAGTTTCCCTATAACATCAAGATGATTACTCAGTAGATCATATCTCATGATGACAGAAGAAGTACCACATGGATATGTTCCAATTTTCCAACAATGATATACTCTATTGTTCAGATCTACATGAAGCCTTCATAGTGTTCTAGACTAAAGTACATTTGAAATCGAGCATTACATTATCCATGATGAAGTCCAAAAAGGAGAAAATGGTTCTCCAATACATAACTCCATAGATGAGCAGATAAGCAGATATTTTGGTA
>SNQJ01S0082153.1:5729-35253 GCA_010110895.2 Picea sitchensis
CAATTTTGGTTAGCTATGTGCAAAGCCTAAGTGGTATTTGGCTTAGTGCATGAATATGTTAGGGCTTGCAGAGCGCAGTGCAAGCGTTTTGTAAGTGATTTGTGCACAGACTGTGTAAAGGCTCGGTGCTTGGATCTAATTTAGGGAAGGAGGATCTGGCGAGGTGTGCATAGATGTCCTGTCCTAGGCAGAGTTGGCTTGTGGCTTGGTGCATGTAAGAAGAATGAATAGACTAATAAAGAAGAGAAAAACAATTGGTGGATGTAGCCCCACACTGGGGTGAACCACGTATATTCTGTGTCGATGTGCTTTGTGCTATGTTGTTTATGTATTTAATTTCTTAATCCATTGATGCTAAGTGTTCTATATATGAATGAATGCTAGATCTACTCTGATGATATGTGCTAATGGTTAGATATGCTTAGATCTTGAGTAGTACTGTGTTGTTCTGTAACAAGGGTTTAACCTGCGATGTGAATAAGGGTTAAAAGAATAATGAATGTTAATTTCTAAGTGCTTTGTTAAGTATTGTGATCACAGATCTGTGTCCCAGCTAGGTTGTAGACACTTGAGTCCTGCAACCCCCCCTGCCTCTACCTCGGGTGAGACTTCATCTGCTTCGCAGGTGTTTCCAAAAGGGTCGGTAGTTAGGGTTTTGTTGGTGTGTTGTTGAAGCATTGAACCCTGGGTTTTCCCATGTGCCAACAAATGATTGCGTTGCCGGGACCTAAAACTATGATTGTTGGGAAGTGAAGAAAATATAAAGCTCTATGCGTAGATCTGTTGCTGTAGTGCACAGTACTCTACTTGACTTGTGAAGCTCTGTGCTAAGAGAAGGAAGCCTGATCTAAAGAAAGAGGTAAGATATTAAATCTTTTTGCTATGATAAAGGTAATATAAGTGGAAAATTTTGCTTCGAAAGTATGAATCTAGGTATGTTTGATAGATTTTTTCCTAGTCTGAAAATTAGGGCACGACTAGAAGAAAGAGTTGATCTGAATGAATTTGATAGAGATAGTGAAATATATGTTATTCCTATGCATAGAAAGAATTTTTGGACTAATAAGTGGATGCAGGATCCTAGAAAGAATTTTTGTAGATTGCAGGTTGAACAATATGATCCCAGTGCACAGTACAGGAAAGGTTGGGGATCGTTTAAGAGAAAGAGAGGATTGACACTATGTTATAACTGCAGAAGACCGAGACATCTTGCTAAATAATGCCTTGGCATAGGTCCTATTTGTATTTGTTGTAAAACTGTTGGTCATGAGGTTTTGGATTTCCCTAGAATGATTGATAAAGTTGAAAATATGAACTTGAGACAAACAAACCATGAAGAAGTTCAAGAAACTAAGGATATGTTAGAGAATCAGAAAGAATCAGATACTATGTTATTACAACTGAAAGAAACATTGAATGATCACATAGACATCAATTTACGGGAATCTTAAAAGGAATGCATCGAACAAAGAATAGGAGAATTCAACATAGGCTGTGTGTCTTGGATGGCTCGCAAGTGAACATTGTGACATAAATTACTTGGGAAATTTTGTGAAGCCCTACTATGATTCCTTCATTAGGAGGGATAGACTTGTTTAAAAGGAAAGATGATAACCCTTTGTGGAAGACTTACTCATGTACCTATGATTGATCATGAAACATGTTGAAGAAGACTTTGAGGTCATTAAAGTTTGTTGAGAACATCACTCCTTTTTCACTTTTGTTAGGATTTTGTGAAGCCCTACTATGATTCCTTCATTAGGAGGGATAGACTTGTTTAAAGGAAAGATGATAACCCTTTGTGGAAGACTTACTCATGTACCTATGATTGATCATGGAGCATCGACTGAAGAAGACTTTGAGGTCATTAAGTTTGTTGAGAACATCACTCCTTTTTCACTTTTGTTAGGAAAGACTTGGATTGAGAAATATCAGATCTGGAGGAAAGTAGAGGAAGAAGCCACAAAACAGAAAAAACAAGAATTAAGGGACTTCATAGCTAAGAAAATTGAGAGACTAGTACAAGAACAAGAGGACAAGTCGAATCAACTAAGGGCCAAAGATTTAGTTGTCAAAGTTGAAAGAACACAAGAAGGCTTAAAGAACCTATCCATGCAAGAAAGAAGAGAACCTACCCTTGAAGTGGTAAGAGAAGAGATATTGCATGCGAAACTTTTGAGAGAACATCAACAGTGCGAAGTTACTATGCTAAGAGAAGATAAGAATACAAATGGAAAGAGGAATGCAAAAACTCATATCACAGGGAAGAAGCCCATAAATCTCAGTAAGAAGAAAGAAAATTTCAAAATACTGCAGTAGGTTCCAGTGAAGACTTCGCAGGAAGCAGGCTTGCAGAAACTGAACCTCACCGGAATAACAAAACAACGCAGAATGCCACTTCGCCACGACGAAGCTATACGATCGTTGGAGGTGTCCCGACTGTTATAACGACGCTCCAGAACAACTAGAAACATAGTTATTGCGGAAAAGATCGCCATGAGATCATTGAGACTGTTCCATAACGGATGGAATCGTATTGATTAAGGAATTTCGACCCGTTGGAGGAATCAGTTATGCCGTTGCCTATTTAATCCGTCGAATGCCTCACTAGGACCACTTTTTGAAAACTGAGATTATCCAAGCTAACAAAGAACTGATTGCTATCGCGTTGTGCTTTTGAGACCTCACCACCCATTTTTCTTACCTTTAGTGTCTATTCGCCTACCCGAGTGATTTGATTACGAGCGTGTATGTTGGGAGAATGTAGCGTGGTACAAAAGTATGTGGAGGAGATCCTAATAGACCTTATGGATGAGAAAGTTATGTTTGCAAGAGTACATGCCTCATCAACGCGAGGATTGCAAGCATCCTCCTTGATTGGATGTCGATCTGGGCCATCTTGAACTACAACAGAGAAGAGAAGCAAGCACCGTGACGACCTGGAAAACATGAAGCTTATTCCGTTGGTCTTTCCCGACTACATCCCACCTCTGACTGGCGTGGTTAGTCGTGACAACGTCCCGCGTCACTTCAAGTACACGCTCATCACTGCGTACCTCCTGAAGGGGATACGCACAGTTGGACCGCAACTAGGACTGATCCCTGATCTTAAGATCAATGATTTCAACCTCGGTGACAGAAAGAATTATGCGTTGCTCACACCGCATAGGTACTTGATGAAGACGACTAGAAAGAAGATGAAGATAGTTCCCCAACCATGGATCAAGGAGATTGCGAGGTCCATTATTCTAAACGTGATGAAGATACCCCACTTTGGGAGACATCAGGAGGTTAACGCATGCGTTAAACTCCTCTTGTTGTGTTACCATGGAGGTTATCTCTGGTCAGACATGCGCGTGACTGTGTATCCGACGCTGATCCACATGATCATTGGATTGAGTGTGCAGGGACTAGACCCTCACCAGTTCTATCAAGGGAAGGTTGCATATCGCTCCCTGGTGTAGCCTATAAAGGAAACCTATGACGATGTGGAGAAGGGGAAGCGAGGCTACAAGGTAGCCTCCATCCAAGATGGAGCAACATGCCTAGCTTGTCATCTGATCATTGGAAATCGCATCAGGAAGAACATACTAATGCAAGTTAGAGGGTTCGTCGTCGACCTTGTAGGGAAGTGCGTTGAAGGGATGCAGATGAACTGGGCGAGATACCTCGTCAATGAGTTGGACAAGTACTATCGCGAAGCATAGGACCAAGGCTATGAATTCCACTTCAGCTGGTTACTCATTCTTATAGCATTTGTTGCTTGGGAGATGCTAGAGGGAGCAACATTCCCAAAAGTTGATCCATCAGAACCGCTGACTGCGAGGTTCACCACCTTGTGGTATACAAGCGGTATGGAGAAGCAGTGACAGTTGAATGTTGTCTTCCACACCTAATACCTACAATTCATATGCGCCATTGAATCCTTCCCCCGAATGAAGACGAATACACTCCATAGGTTCAAGCCACTTGCGAAGTTCCGTTCAGACCAAAACTTCATATATATCACCACGCGCAAGGACAAAAACAAGGGGGAGCTGCAGTTTTACTACAAATTGACCGAGGAATATATGGAGGAGATAACCAAGGAATGGCCTGCAGAATTCCTTGTACCAGTTGGAGATGCAAAACTCTCCAACCCCAACCTCATCAGAAGTCACGTGGTCACCAGGACCGAGTGTGATGGACTGAGCAACACTAAGAAAAATAAAAAGAAGGAAGAAGTTCAAGAGATAAACAACGCATCATAGGAAAATGCGCTTGACTCACATGGAGGAGGAGGAGGTGACAAAGTAAACCAAGAAGAGGGAGGGGAAGAAGACAAGCAAGAAGAGGGCGAAGTGACACCGCCGAAAGATCCCCTTACAGAGGTTGAGACATCAAAGAAAAGGAAGGTTTCTCCAAATAAACCCTCAACGCGAAATAAATCTCGAGCCAATAAGCCCCAGTCGCAGAATGTGCTCACTTTGGATGATATGGACCTCATCATCGCAGCTGTAGCAGATGATTCATAGGATATTTTGCAACGAAATGAAGCAAAGCAGGAGACAATGTATGACAAAATTGAGGCGGAGCTGAAGGGGGTACATCATGCTCTCTATTCAAACAACGCAGTGTCTATTGTGTCGTCGTCATCAGAAGGTGCAGAATTAGGGGACAAACCCACCCAATAGCGAAGGATAGCAGATGCTACAGAGGCTCGCCTTTGTCGAGTACAGGAAGAAAAAGAACACGCCAAAGAGGCCTTGAAGAAAGCAAAGGAGGAAGCCCTAGAGAAATGTCGGGTTGCACAACAAGAGAAAGATGACCTTAGAGCAAAGTTTGAATAAGATAGAGAGCAGATCCAGAGAGAAAAAGACCAGCTGCTCGTGGAGCAGATGAGGGTTAGAGAGGCAATAACTAGAGCACTTCACTTTGTGCTAGGATTGGGTCAGATGGAAGAAGAGACAACTGAGGGAAAAATGGGGAAGCTCGCTGAGGCCATTCAAGAGATTCAAGCAAGAGTAGCAGAGTTAGAACTACAAGTAGTGCTGAGCACTACGCAAGAAGTGCAGGATCAAAGGGAAGAAACTACCAGGAGCGCAGTCGAAAGAATCAAGGCGTTGGATTTAGAATGTAAGAAACTCAGTAACTGAAGCGCGAAGACCTATGAGCGCCTGACAGAAGACCCAAAGATGAGGAGATTGGAGGCATAGCTCCAGGAGGCGAAGAAACATGCGTCGACTATGCAAGCACAACTGAAGCAATTTATGACCGTTGAGAAGATGAAGAGATCATAGAAGCAATGCACAGTTCAACAACATGTCACTTCTATTCAGACCAGAGTGATGGAGGTGACACAACGACTCCAGTCAGTGCAGGATGAAGCCTGCACCCTCTTTGAAGAAATCAAGGGACAAGGATCACAACTGGAACAGGTGGTCACAACTGTGGAACAATCCAGGCATTTCACCGAGCACGTCATTCAAGAATTTGTTGTGCAAGAGGCTCTGGTGAAACAACAAGTCGAGGAAGCTCGAGCTAAGCTCGAGGCCTCGAAGCAGTATTTCCCAGATCAGAGTGACTCGGGATGAGTCACAAGTGAGTTTTGGGGGCCTGTTGGCCCTCAACCAAGTTTTAGGAGAACGTTGGTCATGTTTGACCATTTTTGGGACTTTGACAGACTAGTCGAAGACAGAGTGCCCAGGCGAATCAGAGATCGCGGGATCTCACCCTTTTTGCGAGATTTTTGGGTTTTAGGGTTTATGTAACATGTATGGGATTTCGGCCCATGGGTCTTACCCATGTTTAGGCCCCTTTTGTAATGTATAAATAAGTAGCTAGGAATTGTATTAAGTAGTTCTGTTTAGCTATGTGCAAAGCCTAAGTGGTATTTGGCTTAGTGCATGAATATGTTAGGGATTTCAGAGCTCCGTGCAAGCATTTTTTAAGTTCTTTCTGCACAGACTGTGTAAAGGCTCAGTTCTTGGATCTAACTCGGGGAAGGAGGATCTGGCGAGGTGTGTGCAGATCTCCTTGTCCTAGGCGGAGTTAGCTTGTGGCTTGGTGCATGCAAGAAGATTGAAGAGACTAATAAAGAAGAGAAGAAGAGTTGGTGGACGTAGCCCCACACTGGGGTGAACCACGTATATCCTGTGTCGATGTGCTTTGTGCTATGTTGTTTATGTATTTAATTGCTTAATCCATTGATGCTCAATTCTCTATATGTGAATAAATGCTAGATCTACTTTGATTCTATGTTCTAATGGTTATATATGCTTAGATATTGAGTAGTATTGCGTTGTTCTATAACAAGAGTTTAACCTGCGATGTGAATAAGGGTTAAAAGAGTAATGAATGTTAATTGCTAAGTGCTTTGTTAAGTATTGTGATCACAGATCTGTGTCCCAACTAGGTTGTAGACACTTGAGTCCTACAACCCCCCCTACCTCTACCTCGGGTGAGACTTCATCTGCTTCGCAGGTGTTGCCGAAAGGGCCGGTAGTTAGGGTTTTGTTGGTGCGCTGTTGAAGCGTTGAACCTTGGGTCTTCCCTTGTTCCAACATTTGTCTTCATGTTGTGACTTGTATTACTTAAATACAATCATATATATATATATATATATATATATGGAAATGAAATGAATACACATAATAAATTACTAAATAAAAATCATTTTGATGTGTATAACTCTGTTCTTATATTTCCATCCATGAATCTTTTTGAATTTCTTCATATTTCTTGATTAAATCTATATAAGGAAAAATATATCAAAGAATACTAAGTATTCTTTTCTTTCTTTCTGCAATAAAAGTAAACTCTTTACATCGATGTAAATCTACATGTGCTTCTATATTTTTCTTGTATTTCTCATTGCAATAAATATAATCAATGTTCTTTTCAAGATACACACATTTCATCAACATTTAAATATACATTATTGTCAATAATGTAGTTATAAAAAGAACACAAAACTCTCTTAGTTATATATACTTAGAACTAAGATTCTTTCAGACTTTCTCTATTGCAACAAATACTACAAATTATACATTCTTCACCTACTGCAATGTAGTAAGTCATAACCAGAACAAAATGAATAAATTAAAGAAACATATTTGAGCCTTCTTCAAGAACTGTAAACAAACTTAGTAGATATCCAGTTCCTCTCAACCATATACATGAATAACCAATATTACTTGTTCTTATCACATTCAAGCATAAATCATTATTCCATAGGGACTGAAAACTGTATAACCTTCTCCAGATATCTTGAAGTTTGATTCTTTCTCAGAACCATCATACTCAATTTCCTCACAAGTACTTAGCAGTGTCCTCCCTCATAACATACTTGTCTATAATAGTTTTCCTAGGTCGTTTTCAAGTTATCCTCATCCCTAACCTTAGGGAATATTCTTGGCCTAACTTTGTGCTAGCTTGTTCCATCACATCCCACACCTTTGGGAGTAGGGTTTCACTTGTCCTATGGCCAACTAATCTGTTTGTTTCTTGTTAAAAATAAATTAAAAATAATATTTACAAAAATATTCATCATCATCAATGTATATGATGATATAATTTCACATAAGTCTTTTCCAATTCTTCCACATCATAAACTATAAAAAATTAAAATGTTTAAATGTTTGTAAACCGAGGGGAATTACAACCCACCAATATTGAATTGTATAATCTAGAAATGACATTTGATTGGCTGCAGTGGGATGTTGCACATTATTCCATATCTATGCAAAGAAGGGATCATAAGCATAGAGAGGCTTCCAAGCCTTATAGGTCACACAACACAACTAGGAGTTGAAGTATCTGCGTAGGGGGCTGGCTCAGGAGATAAACCATTCTATTGGACGTTCCCTTCTTTTATTTAATCACCAAATGAAACTACTAGATGTAATCGACCCACTTTAAATGATATTGCTAATGTATCTTAGTCTAAGAATTGATGAAAATTAACAGATGATGATCTGTGTGGAGGATTGGTTCTTTCCCTATGATGTAAAGTCACCACTATTTCAATGCTTGGACTAGATTGTAGAACTCTTTGTCATAGGTGCTACAATTGTATTTGGAATTATACAATGTATCATAATGGTATGCAATATGGTGTCTTCCTTGTTTAAGAATCACACCAATAACATATTGAGAGGCGCATGTTTCAATCTCAAAGGGAGACTGAAGATCAGGTAAACTAAGTACATGAGAAGAACAAAGGACATTTTTGAGAGCCTAAAATTGTTGATGTTCCAAGGGAGACCACAAAAACTAATTCTGGTCGGAAAGATGATGAAGAGGGTGTGCTAAATGAGATTAGTTAGCAATGAAGTGCTGATAAAAAATAATTCCACCCATAAATCTCTTGAGTTCCAGAGCTGAGTGAGGTGCTGGCCACTGTGAAAAATCCTGGACTTTAGTGGGATCTGTGCTAACATCCTAAGTAGAGAAAAAAAAACCCAAATATTGAATGGAAGGTTTCCCAAAAGAATATTTACGATGTTTCACCTATAGTTTGTGAGTGCGTAATAATTCTATCACAATGCACACATGGAGAAAATGATCCTCCCAGGTATTGCTAAAGACCAATATATTTTCCAAATAGATCACCACAATTTTCCCCAATTGTGATCTGAAAATATCATTGATTAGCCTCATGAAAGTGGCAGGGGAATTAGTAAGGCCAAATGGCATCACGATCCATTCATAAATTCTAAATTTGGTTTTGAAAGTTGTCTTCTATGTGTATGCTCCATTCATGTGAACTCGATGATATCCTGCTGTAAGATTCAGTTTGGTAAAGAAGTGGGCACCCTTGAAATGATCCAGTAAATCATCAATGCATGGTAGAGGGTAGTGATTATTGACTGTGGCCTTATTAAGAGCCTGATAGTCCATAACTAGACACCATTCCTCAAACTCCTTCTTGGGAATGATGAAGCAAGGAGAGGCACAAGGTGAAGAACTCGTTTGGATGAGGTTGGTATTAAGAAGGTGTTGGAGCTAGTGTTCCACTTCCTCAGCCTCCCGAGGATCAAGATGATAAGAAGGGGCATTGGGAAAAGTGGCTCTAGGAATAAGATCAATGTGTTAGGGACCTAACCTCCCTAACCCCTCACGTAGATAAAATAATATATTTCCATGTAATAAAGGCCAATATTAATAAGGCCTAGCAATAAGGAAGAATAATTCAAATGTAAGAAGATATAATAGAAGCTTCTACTTCTAGAAGGATCTCCCTCTATATTATTCTTTTGGATAGATAGATTTAGTATAAATAGGAGTAGAGGGTATGATAAGTTTTTTCTTGGAGATTATTGTAATAGAGATCTGCTTTGTTGGAGGTTGCCCCCTTGAAGATGAAAGTGAACATTACTATCAATAATAAAGGTGCTCTTTTTTGTGTTAAAATGCTATTATTTTGATATTTATTTGGTTACATTACTGTTGTCCTGCCATTGCTTGCTAAATATTTCTATCTTTCATACTATATTATATTTGGAATATTACAAGTGGTATCAAAGCACTTTCCTCGACAAAAAATTGTGGGTTATTTTTTTTCAAGGTAGAGATGTATTCTGACGTCTTAAAGCTACAAATATCTGTCATTACACACATAAAATCACGGTCGGGGATTGATACACACAGGAAATACAAGTGGTACTTAAGCGCACATCTGTTGGCCACCCTTGTAACCATGTTGGTACCCATTAGAGTGGTAGCACATCAGACAACACATTTATACAGATCGACCTAGATCTCCTGAAGCCCTCCATAAAAAAACAGATCAACCGCCTTACTACTATAGTTCCATCGAGAACAACATTCAGGAAGATACTCTCTAGTACCAGATTAGTTAGGTAGTATGACTAAGGGAACGATCTAGCCTCCTTAGTTGGTGCCTTGCGATATTGGGCCGAGTACTACTGCTGGATCCTACACGTATATTAGAGAGTTATAACACAGGGAAAACCCTTGTCTGTAGAGACCCTACATACCCTAACCCTTGGGACGAAAACAAAAACAAAACAAACAAGATCTATTTCTGTGCAACTGTGCCTCCTGCATTCTAGTTGTGAAATTACTACACATTTCTTCATGTTAAGGATTTGGGAATTTCAACACTGCAGTATTCTTCAGATCGGAGTATAAATATGCAGGAGTCTAGATCATGTTGGCACCATTATTTGAGCCCCATCCCATTGGATTCCTCTCTTCTCCCTCTTTTCATCAAAGTTTTTTTCCCGTGGACCCGACCCCCTTCTGACACTCTTATTTGGGCCTTACCCCATTGGATTCCCCTCATTTCCCTAACCATCGTGATACCCTTCACCCATAACCAATTTTTTGTGTGGTCCCACCTTCCCCTTTCTGTTTTCCCACTTCATCATGGCCCATACCCATAACCAAGACTTGGAATCCCGCTTCAATACTAGAAATTGACCAGGGAAGAAATAGTTGAATGCTAACTCAAAGGCCTTTTTTATAATTGTGATGAAAAATATTTTCCTGGGCACAAGTGTAAGGAACAAACTATTTTTATGGCCATCTTCAAGGATGTTTCTGAAGACGATGTCAAGGTCCCCCATGTGGCCGAGTCACCTGAACCCACTGACATGTCCCCACCCTCTGACCCTCCCGAAGTTGAACCGATCATTTCCTTGAATTCTCTCACTGGATTCTCTGCTCCCCAAACCATCAACCTAATTGGTTACATCAAGCATCAGAAGGTCATCATACTTGTTGGCAGTGGAAGGACCCGTAATTTTATTCATCTCTGCATTTCCCAAGAAACTGATAAATATATCCGTGCAGTCAATAATTTTCAAATCATGATTGAAAATGGCGGGTCTATGAAATGTGGGGGGCATTGTGAAAATGTGCGTCTCCAAATTGGTCAGTACCACATGAAATATCATATGTTTTCTATCGACATGGGTGGTTGTGACATTGTGTTCGGTGCTGAATGTCTAAGGACTCTAGGTCCCATTCTCATGGATTTTAAGGAATTAACCATGCAATTCAACCAAGAGGGCCAAAAATATAAGTTCCAAGGCATCACAACAGGTTCCCCTGATATCATCAGTTCCCATCGCATTGAAAATCTCCTCAAAAAAGGTCATTCCGACATTATTGCACAACTCAATTCCATTCATGCCACTGAGACACCCTCTGTGCCATAGGACCTCCAATCCATCCTCTCCAAACATCAAGTTGTTTTTTCCACTCCCCAAGGGATTCCTCCTTCCCGTGGTGTTCATGATCATTCCATTCCCCTTCTCCTCAACAACCTTCCTCCCAATGTTCGTCCCTATTTTCACACTTTTTCCTAGAAAAATGAAATTGAGAAAATTGTTTAATAATTTCTCATTACAGGCATTATCCGTCCTAGTACGAGCCCCTATTATTCTCCTGTGGTCATGGTCCTTAAGAAATAAGGCTCTTGGTGCATGTGTCCTGACTTCCGTGCCCCCAACAAACTCACAATCAAAGACAAATTTCCCATTCTTGTCATTGATGATCTCTTGAACGAATTGAGTGGTGCCTAGTTCTTTACTAAAATTGATTTTCGTTCTGGCTACCACCAGATACGTATGAATGAGGCATCCATTCCTGAGACTGCATTTTGAACTCATGAGGGCCACTATGATTTTTTGGTCATGCCCTTTGGCTTGTGTAATCCTCTCTCTACTTTCCAAAGACTCATGAATCATGACTTCTATCCTTTTCTCCAACATTTTGTCTTAGTTTTCTTTGATGATATCCTCATCTATAGTAAAACCTAGACAACCAATCTTACTGATGTGGATCGAGTTCTACATCTACTCTCTCAGCACCAAGTTTTTCTTAAATAATCTAAATATGATTTTGGAGCCTCGAAAGTCGAGTACTTGGGTCATATTGTTGGCAAGGAAGGTGTCAGGGTGGATCCTAAGAAGATTGCAACAATGCAGGATTGGCCTCGCCCAAAGACTCTCAAAAGATTGCATGGTTTTCTGGGTTTACCAGGCTATTATTGAAAGTTTGTTAATAATTATGGAAATATTGCGGCACCTCTCACTGCTCTCCTTAAAAATAATTATTTCACTTGGACTGTCGAAGCTGATTAGGCCTTTCAAGCCATGGAGGCGGCTATGTGCACCACTCTGGTCCTGACCCTTCTTGATTTCACAAATACATTTTTCTCGGAATGTGATGCTTCCACGAGGGGAATTGGAGTAGTCCTTATGTAAGATGGCTGACCTTCGACCTTTACCAACAAACAACTGTCATAGTGACATTTTGGCCAATCCATCTATGAAAAGGAAATTTTGGCTATTCTGCATGCAGTGGATCTCTGGCACCCATATCTATTGGGGCATTGCTTCCAAATTAAGATATATCATCAAAGACTCAAGTATTTTCTAGAGCAATGCCCTTCCTCCTTGGAGAAACAAAAATGGGTGACTAAGTTCTTTGGATATGATTATGATATCATTTACAAGAAAGGAAAATACAATGTGGTTTTTGATGCTCTTTCAAGAAAATATGAAGATGAAGGGTCCCTTTTTTCCCTCTCCTTCATTGTACCAGATTGGATCCAAGCTGTTTGCCAGGAATGGCTACAAGATCCCAAAATTTCGCATTTGATCCAACAATTGTAGGCCAATTCTCCAGTTTCCCCAGGGTACTCTTGGAACAATGATGAGCTTCGCTACAAAGTCCATTTGTATTTAAGTAAATAATCATAGCTTAAATACACGGTACTTTCTGAGCTTCATGCTACACCCACAACTAGGCACTCAGGGTTTACCAAAACCTATGACCGAGTCAAACGTTTTTTTTTTGTTTTTTTTTCTGGGATGGTATGAAACATGACATTCACACTTTTGTGGTAGAATTTGATGTCTGTGAACGCAACAAGGGAGAAACAGTCAAAGATCCTAGCACACTACAACCACTTCCGATTCCACCTTTTATTTGAAGGGATATCTCTATGGATTTTATTGTGGACTTACCTAAATCGGACAATAAGTCAGTCATCATGGTGGTGTTGATCCTCTTTCCAAGTATGCTCATATATGTTCTCTTCAACACCGATTTACCGCCTCCACTATGGCTCAATTTTTCATGGATTCATGTCTTCAAGCTTCATGGCATGCCTCATTCTATTGTTTTTGATCGAGATCCCACTTTCAACAAAAAAATTTGGCAAGAAATGTTAAGGATACATGGCACCCAATTGTGTCTCAACATAACTTATCATCCCCAGACTAATGGTCAAACTGAAGTTGTCAACAAGTGTTTGGAAACCTATTTGAGGTGTTTTGCATCTGAAAGGAAAAATTAGTGGGCTTAATGATTACCACTAGTTGAATGGTGGTAAAACACTTCTTACCATACAACTACCCACACGATTTCTTTTGAAGCAGTATATGGAGAAAATACACCTTCAATTCTCTCATACCTTCCAGGTGTATCGAAGGTCCAAGTGATTTACCAAACACTTACAGTTCAAGAGGCTATTATCCGTACCCTCAAAGAGAATTTAGTTATGGCCCAAAATCACATGAAGCAATGAGCAGATCAAGGTCACTCTAAACGTCAATTTGTTGAAGGAGACCATGTGTTTCTTCGACTGTAACATTATAAGAAAACTTCACCCAAGGTTGACCATTGTCGAAAACTAACGCCCAAATTTTATGGTCCTTATACCATTCTCAAGGGCATTTGGGATGGTGGCAAAATCAACTAGCTTTTCACAATCATTCTAAGCTCCATCTTGTTTTCATGTCTCTGGCAAAGAGGTGATTGGAACTAAGTTCCAAACTCAAACCAACCTTCTGAGTTGGATGAAGAAGGCTCCATCTGATTACAAACACAAGAGAATTTTAGACGCAGCCAAAGTTTTAACACTGCGAAGTAAAGCAATGCATAGATTCTTAAGCTTAATCTGAGAAATTAATCAATGGCTCATACCACGAGGCTACAGAGAGATTTTATCTGGAAACCCTCAGCGGAAAGCCTGCTTATTTTCATTATATCGAATTTCACCATTCACCATACAATATATACAATTTTTAGGTATTCAGTAGATGCAAAACCCTAATCCCTTAATCCGAGTTAATTTACAAATCCACTAAAAATAGAAAAAACCAA
Organism: Picea sitchensis; assembly: GCA_010110895.2. Taxonomy (NCBI): domain Eukaryota; kingdom Viridiplantae; phylum Streptophyta; class Pinopsida; order Pinales; family Pinaceae; genus Picea; species Picea sitchensis. The sequence continues at coordinate 19,851 of SNQJ01S0082153.1, forward strand.
CCAATTTTTTTTTTTAGGAGCCGCTGCATACTCAGACTCTTGCGGATTCTTTGGTTAGCAGCGTAACCGGAGGCATACCTGCCCCCACAGGACTAGGAAAGCTCCCGATGCACACGACGAAGCTCTAGGTGAAGGGATCGTCGGACATAGTTGTCGTATCACGACCGTACACCCCCACACACACATGCAAGCAATATAACCCACACATACCCAACAGTTTTCCACTTGTTGTTTTCTTTGCATCCGGGGTCTAGGGGATTATATAGTCAACAATGAGGGCAACAATCCCCATTGTTGCTCTACGCGGAGAACTTTTATGTGCTCACGGACTTTGTCAATGAATGCAACATTCTTAGAAATTAATGACCTTTTCCAACAACACCTTCTTTCCTCAACCACGTCTCCGCAGTGATATTGAATATCGATATTCTTTGTATTTGAATGATAAGGCTGGGTTCTTTGCCGGGAATATTGCACTCTTTGATTGTCGCAGTCTAATCTCGATTATTAATACCAGAAGATGCTGAACACAATCTTTGTAACCATCTTGCTTCCTTGCTTATGAGTGGGTATACATGTATTATTTCCTATGGTTGAGAGTGCCACCTGGCTTTGTCTTTTTCTCGTCCAAATGATTGCTCCTCCAAATGGGTTAATCATACCACTTGTAGATCTTTGCGATCCAAATCTCCGGTGATCTGCATCAACAAAAGCCATGTATGTCCACCACACTGTCCAATCCTGGTCTTGCTTGGTAGCACAATCTATAGCTGGTGGTGCCACAAAGATACCAGAAGACCCTCTTTACTATTGAGTCCAATGCTTCTTCGTTGGTTTTGACATATACGCTCAAAACTCCCACTACATGTGCAATGTCGGGTCCAGTACAAAACCGTACATACATCAAGCATAAGCTGTGACCTTATGGAACTATAGGACGTCTCGCTCTTCTTCTTCCACGTGTCTTGGGACATTCGTAGATAAATTACATCTATAGGAATAGGAACATTGACTAGTTTACTTCCATGCATATCAAACCTATGCAACATCGTCTCAACATATTTTCTTTATTCAACCAGAGTTTCATGTTTACTTGCGTATCTCCTTTTAATCTCCATTCCCGAATGAAGTTAGCAACAAGAGATCCTTCGTAATCCCGGAGTTTCCACCGTTTGCGCGATCTCTTTTTAATCTCCATTCACGAGAATGAAGTTAGCGGCAAACAGGATCCTTCATGTCAAATTTGGAGGGATATTTAACGATTTCACCTCCATGATACCATCCATGTTATTTCCTACCAACAACATGTCATCAACATCTGACACTACATAAATGAATTGATTACTAACTTTCTTGGAATATACACAATGATAAACCATGCTTCTCACAAATCCCAAAATCAGGATGTATGTGTCAAACTTTTGGTACCACATCCTAGGTGATTGCTTGAACCATATAGTGACTTCTTTGGCTCTGAGGACTATCTTGCTTTTCCCTTCACTACAAAATATAAGGCTGCTTCATGTAAATTTCTTCTTGCAAAACCCCATATGGAATCTTTGTCTTCACATCCATTGTTTCCACTTCAAGATCAAAAGCAACAACAATAGATAAAAGAAATATAATAGAAGTTAACAGCAACGGGAGAAAAATCTCACCAAAGTCTGTTCCTTTACACAGGAACTTTGCTACTAATTGAACTGTATTTCTCCACTTTGCCTTGTGCATTAAAGCTTCTTCTTGAACAACCATTTGCTACCAACCAAATTTTCTTCGATTTGAAAGCTCAACTATATCCATACCTCATTCTTGTCAAAGAGCTCCATTTATTCATCCATGGCCTTCTTCGAGTTTACTATCTTACGAATTCCTTTGCTTCCACGGCTTGATTCTGGGATCATCATCCCGATAATAGATAAAAAGAAAAAATTGGAACTAAAATCAGGTAGAATATACCTTTATGGTTTCCTTATATCTCTCACTAATATCCTCAATCTTTGGGGTATGAGGGTTCTTCTTCTTCATACGCTTCCTCTGCTTCCTCTTCTTGGATGATGATTCGAGATTTTGCATCATCCGACTCAAGCTCTGTTTTCTCGGGTTCATCTTGCGTTGGTGGGAATTCCTATTTGGACACATCTTTACCTCTCCGAAAACAACATCGATTGTCATGATTTTCTTGGTTTCACGAGTTCCCAAAAGATTATAACCTTTCACACCATCTTACCAACCAATAAAGATACAATTTTCGGCTTTATTATCCAACTTACTCCTATTTTCCTTTGGAACATGTACATAAACATCACCTTCATATACACTCTAAGATGTTGAAGAGGTTTCTTTCCATACCATACCTGGAAATTATTATGGAGTTGTATCATCCAACTTGTGTGATGAAGGTGATCGATTGACCGAGTAACATGTTGTAGTCACTTTGCCTATGCCCGTAATTCTTGTCCTAACCCAACAGCGAGCATACTCCTTGCTTTTTCCATGAGTGTCTTGTTCATCCTTTTGCAACTCCATTAAGTGTATGGAGTAGTCATACACTTGCTATACCACTTCTTAGAATTCTTGAATTCATTTCCATAAAATTCTCCACCATTATCTATTCTTAATACCTTTATTTTCTTCACATGCGATTTTTCTGCAGGCCTTAAACTCTTTAAATTTATCAAAATACCTCAGATTTCTTTCTACCAAAATAAATCCATGTGTTCCTTGAAAAATCATCTATGAATGAAACATAATATGGAATTTACCTAGGGATGGAAGAACGGTCCAAACACATCATAATAATGTATCAACTCTAAGATCCCTTTATAGCAGCACCGGATAGAATCTTACTTGATTCTATTACCATATATGCAATTTTCACGAAATCCAAAATCGAGTGCAATTAGACATGCAATCATGCCTTTACCGTGTAGTGTTCGAAGGCCCTTTTCTCCAATATTCGGATCTTTGATGCCCACACAACATGGTCTTCTTTACCGGGACAATGGTCTTGTCTCCTTCATTTTCTTCTCAAGGACAACTGACATTACACCCATTAGTATAAGTGCTTCCCAAAAACTTGTACATAGTTCCTATTGAACTCCCCACATCAACACCATTGCTCCTCATTGCCATCTTGCAAGTGTTCTTTTCAAATCAGTTTTCACTCACCGCATCACTCAACGCTACGGATGTGGGCTCCTTGCTTGTTTTGGAATGTGTAGAAACCCGGGAAGAGTTCTAATCCTTCCATCATTTACTTAACAACAACATCCCGTCCCAAGATTTTTACGTAGTCATCTCCCTGGAATACATCACCACCATCATATTTTTTCATGTTCAAAGAACCACTCCCTATGAAGAGTCATGTGGTATGATAAATACGAATTGATCAACCATACATCATGAGTTGCATGTGTACATGTAGATGCTGGGTAAACATCCGTCCGCCTAACCCAGGTGGAGGTTTTAGCCTCCGTGGAAGAGGTACTATCAAATCCACTTTGGTTTTCAACCTTCTTAGACTTGCAATCTTTCTTATAATGCCTGTTTTACCACTTCCGGCCATTTCCTCAAGATTTTCTTGGGGACTTAGACCTACCTTTAGATTTAGATCTCTCCATCGAGAACTTACCGGGGTTCCTATATTGGGTATGCCCTCTTACAAATAAAACATCACATCTTTGTGACCATCCATGCTTTTTTTACCTCATCTTCGGATAACACGGATGCAACTACATCTCCTTACTTCATTGTAAGATTGAGTCTATAGATTATCCCAAGAGTTTGGAAAGAACATAACAAAGTAATACACTTATCTTCTTACGCAATCGTAATATTAACAGATCAAAGTTGACACGAGTATTAAAGGCATTTATATGTTCTATCCGCGGAATCTCAAAATACTTCATCCTTGGTATACAACTTATTTCGAAGAAATTGCTTGTTTACCGGGGACTTTGATTGATACAAATTCCCTAACATCCCCATAGTTCCTTGGTATGAATTCTCTGAGACATACAACAACCTTAGAATATGCCGGTGATCAGAATAATACTCCCTTGCTCTTCTATCCAACATCCCCAATCTTCCTTGACATACCCGATGAAATTATTACCCGGTAGCACGGTATTAACTGTAGAGCGATGATTGTACAGTGAGGCTGTGTACTAGGATCCACAATGATCCATTGTTCTTTGTCTACAAGAGAAAGGTCCGCTCCATCTTGAGCTTACATAGCTCAAAGTTTTTATCATTGAACGCTATATCTCGATTCTAGATGAGCTTTCCATTCCTCTTTATTTACTCGAATATCCCGCGCAAAGCTCACACTAAACCGAGGTTTATCGGACCCAAGATAAACTTGATCTATCAAGACCGAGCCAAACCCTCAATAACAAAGGCGTCCTCGGAAGAAAAAATGAAGCTCTGATACCCATTGCAAGAGTTTAAACCTGTGAAGTAAAAATGCATATAGATTCTTAAGCAATACAAAAATTAATCAATGGCTCATACGGTACACAAAGATTTTATCTGGAAACCACTTAATCAATGGCTCATACACAGAGTACACAAAGATTTTATACCGGAAACCCTCAACTGGGAAAACCTTTCTTATTTTCATTATATCGAATTTCACCATTCACCATACAATATATACAATGTTTTTAGGTATTTCGTAGATACCCAAACCCTAATCCCTTAATCCGGGATTAATTTACAAATCTGCTAAAAATAGCAAAATCCGCTAAAAATAACAAAATCCGTAGATCGTTAGACGCAGTTGTCGTCTGACGCGCCCACACACACACACACACACACATGCAAAGAATATAACACATACCCAACAAGACCAACGTGAGCGTTGTCTGTGTTAGTGCACCATCAAGGAAGTGTTAGTCCAGTGGAAAGATACAACTCCAGCAGATGCAGCTTGGGAACCAACTACCATTCTGCAACAATTTCCTCATCTCAAGCCTTGAGGACAAGGTTGTTTTTAAGGGGGAGGGAATGTTAGGGACTTAACCTCCCTAACCCCTCACATAGGAAGAATAATATATTTCCATGTAATAAAGGCCAATATTAATAAGGCCTAGCAATAAGGAAGAATAAGTCAAATGTAAGAAGACCTAATATAAGCTTCTCCTTCTAGAAAGATCTTCCTCTAGATTGTTCTTTTGGATAGATAGATTTAGTATAAATAGGAGTATATGGTATGCAAAGGTTTTTCTTGGAGATTATTGTAATAGATCTCTACTCTGTTGGAGGTTGCCCCCTCAAAGAGGCAATTGAACATTTTTATCAGTAATAAAGGTGCTCTTTCTAGTGTTATTCTGGTATTATTATTATATTGATTTGGTTACATTACTGTTGTTCTGCCATTGCTTGCTAAATATTTTTGTTCTGCATACTATATTATATCTAAAATATTTCACAATGGAATGTTCAATGGAACGAATGGGGGGTAGTCCAGTGGGATAAACAAAGACATCATCAAAGGATGTGAGTAAAGAGTCCATATCTAAAGGAAGGGCATGAGAAGGACTATTTGGTTTAAGAGGGCGCACCAAACATAGGGAAATTGACTTTTTGAGAATTATTTAACGAACAACAGGTTGGTCGAAAAGTAAGGCATGGGATTTTAGAGAGGATGAGGTGAGGACATAGGTACGACCATTTTCTAGAAGATGATAGTGATGATTGCAAGCATGGTATAAATTGTGACGACGTTCCTTATAGGGAATACCTAGAAGCACACTTGCACAATCACGAGACACATTGTAAAAATAGTATCATGGAAATGGATGATGGCAAAAGTAAGGGAACAACGTTGGGTCAACATCACATGGGGACCATCCTTCTGAATCCAACCTAATTGGTAGGGTGTTAGATAAGGGGTAGTAAGAAGTGCCATCATTTACATCAAATCCTGAGCAACCAAATTCTTTTGATTACCATTGTCGAGGATGAGCATGGATAAAGTTTTCTTGATCTGGAAATTGTGAGTAAACAAAGGTGCTAGTGAAGAGTTCTGGGAATTAGTGGCCATCAGTAGGAGAGAGGGGTTCGGTTCCTTCAGATTCTCCAATATGATCAACTCACGTGGGGTGCTATGATCGAGGAGGGATCAATATCACCAACGAATAAATTCTTCACATGATTTTTATTATGAAGAACATGACATTCAACTGAGGAGTGAAACTGAGATTTGTGATAAGAACACCATTTTCTATTTTTGGGTGATGTGGAAGAGGCAGGAGAAGAAGGATCTAAGGAAGGGCCAAATTTGGATAGAGGATATTGAAGGCGAGGAGATATCTTCCGTTCCATATTAAAGGCCCAAAGAAATACCTTATCTAAGGAAGAGATTTCAAATAAATCAATCTCTCTACATAGAAATATTAAAATACCATAGTTAAATTTAACAATGAGTGCCTCTTCTAGATCTTGAATCTACAACTGAATGTGGAGCTTATAAACACCTGAATGTAGATTTGCATTGACTGGACTGAGAGTTGGCAGAGTTGTAACCAATGAGCAAGGAGACTCTAATAGTACCCCAGAGGATAGAAGCGATTCTCCAATGTTTGACAAAAGGTATCCCAAGAAACAATAGGTGGAGGGGTGTCCTGTCGAAGTTTGAATATGTCAAGACCGAAATGATAACCTCACAAGGATATGAATCCCCCTGCATTTTTAAAGAGGTGATACTCCTCTTTGAATTATGATTTTCTTTGAATATTTCATATCAAAAAGTAATATGGGATACTGTCAAATGACTGAATCCAACTCTTTATGACTCAATAAAATTAAAAATATAATGAAAAATAATATCTCTCTCTCTCTCTCTCTCTCTCTCTCTCTCTCTATATATATATATATATATATATATGGAGAATTCCTGAGAGGTGGACAAAGAACCTCAAACACCACACAATATAGAAAATGATAAAATCCTCAGATCCATCACAATTTAATAAAAATTCTGATTGAATTCAAAATAAAAGAAATGGTCCAATGACACAAGAGAACTTTGAAAGAGTACTACATATTAATCTCAAAAGAAGATGTTGATAGATCGACTTCAAATATTCTATACTCAAAACTCAGAGTTATAAAATACAATCAAAATCGATCCCGACTTAGTTCTTTGGGATTTATAAAAAATGATAATGTATGTTACAATACTTGAAATTCAAAGGCGTTCATCCATTAATGGACTATGATTCGGGCTCCCGTGGACCATAAAAATATTTACAAGAAATATGATGAAGAGAAGAACATGGCGTCGATCACGAGCAACAAGATCTAGAAAGAAGATAAGGAGGAAGTTATTAGAATTCGATTATACTTTTCTAATGAAGGAATAAATATAATTTTATGAAATCCGATAAGGAAGAAGGTATGCAATCAATATGGACTTATTGTGATGGAATATCTCTCTTTAAGTATGAGATTTTCCTCTTCCATATTAACTATTGAAACATCCAATGAATCCCTTGTGATTATATGAATTGAATATAGTTTTGACGACAACATGTTTTTAGTATCAATGGTGGACCATGGCTTTCCCTTTTTATTCTTTGAGGTTCTTTCAAAAGTCAATTTCTTCGAAGATTTATCAAATAAAACATTCTGCACAGAAAAGGTTTCTTCATCAGAGAATATTTCATCTTGAACAACTAATGCAATAGACTATACATTTTCTTGGGCATTTTCTTCATCATATGGAAATCATATATTTTCAATATCCACATCCAAGTCCATATTATCAAGCAAAATATCATCTTCAGGTACGCTTTATTTTTCTCCCTCTGGTTGAGAATTGACCCTTTTCCTTTTTACTTGTAATTTATGAGGGTTTTGTAGACTTCCTTGAGGAGGATTCCTTTCTCCATCATCACCTGAATTGTTACTTGGAGTTTTTCTTTGTTGGGCCGTTGTAGATTGAGGATTTAATTTAGGCAAAATACTTCAATGAGAAACAACATGTGACTGAGCATTTATTTCACTTGAGGGTTTCCGTCTTTTCTTATGACCTTAAATAGTGCTCAAAATGGTTTCTATGTCGCCTAAATATTTATTGACATCCTGAATAGGGGGGTTGTGACTATCACTCTCTTCTTCTCCAAATATGAGTGTATTGATCATTGTGGGGATGAGTCCAACTGTTACCATGTGATTATAAAAAAGGTTGTTAGGGTCAAATCCTTTGATATCTTCTGCAAACTTCAATTTAAACTGGTCAAAGTAGGAGACATATTCATCAATTTTGGGAATTGCTCATAAGAGAATTTCACCAACTTTTCAAGGCAGAGGAATGAAATGTTTTCCCTTCTTTCATAAAAAGCAATAAACCAGAACTTATAATTCCTTGCCACTTCTATGATAAACAAATTTTGCAACACATACTAAGGGAGGTATATAGGATTTTCATGAGAACAAAAAATCCTAATGATGTTGTAGTTATCCATTTTCTCCAAAATTCCCTTTTTATCTAAAATTATTGATGCTTCCAATAAAATCCTGGAAGTATCCTCCCCAAAAAGTAGTTTCTTAAATTTAGAGACAAAATCATTGTAAACTTCATAAAATAATGGATAACTTTCTGCCTCCAGAGAGCTCCTTACCACATAGTCACAGAGTTAACCTTTGAATTTACCCTTTTTCCAACACTCAGACCATTAAAAATATGACAATGCGTGATAGCAAATACTAGATAAGATGCCATATAAAACTTTTTATCGCTTTTGAAATTCATTAACTGTGCATAAATTTCATTCGATGTGATCTTTGCCCAACCGAAAACAACATGCTCATGAACTGTAAAATATAAAATATACAGAGGCAACCAAGGAATAGCCATTGTAGAATCCTCACCTATAACTCTAGTAAATAACCAAACAATTTATCGATAGGGGTCCTTTAAATAACTAACCTGGATTTTGGATAGGTCTTTGTTGGCACAGGGTCAGGCCTAGGGTTCAACGCTTCAACAATGCACCAACAAAACCCTAACTATCGGCCCTTTCGACAACACCTGCGAAGCAGATGAAGTCTCACCCGAGGTAGAGGTAGGGGGGGTTGTAGGACTCAAGTGTCTACAACCTAGCTGGGACACAGATTTGTGATCACAATACTTTATAGAGCACTTAGAAGTTAACATTCATTAACATTTAACCCTTGTTCACATCGCAGGTAAAACCCTAATTACAAAGCAATGTGGTATTCAACAAGATCTAACACACGCAAGAACTTAGCACATAGAAATAGAGCATATCTAACATTCATTCACATTACTAAACACTTAAGCTACTATATCAGATGCATCTAACATACATAAAGATGAAAACACTAAGAATAAATCACATCAATCACACAAAGAAACCATAACACATGATATATGTGGTTCACCCCCAGCGTGGGGCTATGTCCACCAACTCTTCGTCTTCTTTATTATCTTATGTCAATCTCCTTACATGCACAGAGCCTCAAAACCAACTCCGCATAGGACATGAGATCTGCGCGCACCTCGCCAAATCCTCCTTCCCCGAGCTTGGCACAACACAAAGCCTTTCTTACAATCACTTGCACTTAGCCATGCAAGTTCTCAATACAAAATATGCACAGAGCTAACTCGATCACATAGATCCAACCACTTACATCACTTGCAATTAGCACAATACAACACTTAGGACTGCATACCTCTTAGATCTAGTGTGTTTCTTACATCGCCTAGATATATTTTTATACATTAAAAAATGGGCCTAAGCATGGGTAAGACCCATGGGCCAACATCCCATACTCGTTACATAAACCCTAAACCCAAAAAGATCATAAAAGGGGGCGAGATCCCGTGATCTCCGCTTCGCCTGGCGCTTCATCTTCGACTAATTTGTCGAAGTCCCAAAAATGGTCAAACATGACCAAGGTTCTCCAAAACTTGGTTGAGGGCCAATAGTCTTGTGACATTGTAGTAGGGTCTTGTAAATATTCCTGCAGGAGCTCAATTCCATTATTTTTCCCTTTAAGAAAATTTATGGCATCTTCTCCTTTGTACGTTAAGTTTGGATCTGGTAGCTTTAAAATTTTCTTGAAGACTGAAGACGCCAATGAAATAGGGGATCCACTTTCTAGAGGAATGGTTCTTCTATTCTAGACAAACTTGTTAATGCACTAGGTGACGATATCTTTACACTCGAAAACCTCAGGGACAAACAATGAGAGCTATTCCTGATGTCCAGACTTTATTATTATCTTTGTCTGTTAATGTTGAATAATACCAATATTCCCACGACCAATGGTAATTGTGATCCTCTCTAGTGAATAGATTCAAGGTATCCTCGCAAAAATATTGTCTTATTTCGGCCATCTTCAGCAGGTTAACAAAATTCTCCGCAATTCCGCTTAGAACAATGAAATAATATTTTATGTTAGATACTTGATGATAACATTAACCTGAAATAAATGCTATTTTCCTCGATAGAAACATCATTAATAACAACCTTTTTATAATTTAATTTATTAGTTGAGTCCATAGAAATATCATTTAATTTGACTCGAGAAGTGTGAAGAGGAAGGACACATGACGACGGGGTGGTAGAATGGAATATTTCAAATGAGAATGTGATTCCGTCGTGATAGGAACAATGGCTAAGTATGGATACTTTTCAGACGAACTTGTGAGGAAGGGAGACACAAAGAAATGAAAATATGAGTCCACGATTCCACGAAATGAAAAATAAACTAAGTGTTGGGAAGAGGTCAAGAGAGAAAAGTGATATGCTGTGAGTCCGCGAATGAAAAACAAAGTAAGTATGGAAAAAGGCATAAGTCATGGAGGTAATATATGGCAATGAAAATTAAGGGAGGGAATGGAGGTAATATATGACAATGAAAATTAAGGGAGGGAAACATACTTATGGAAAATAGAGGTGTAGAATAATAAAAAAGAAAGAAGAAGTTATAATGTTCAACAACTGGCTCCAACTATGGGATGATAACCCCCTACAGGTTATCAAGAATCCAGAATCTCAAGAATAGTTGCCTTCTCCATTGGGTTATGGAGTCTAGGAGGTGAGAATATAAAAAACAAATAAAACGAACTATGTACAAGGGAGAAGAAAAATTCAAGCAAAGAAACTCTTCAAATGTTGCCCATTGATAGGAAACATCAAAACTTTTCCCTTCATATCCTTGAGAATGTATGAGTTGAAACTTAAAATATTTTTAATGAGATAGGGATTGATCCAGAGTGCTTCAAAATTTGTATGCATTGAGGGATTTTCTTTTTCTATGTTCCAGAGTAATACTAGTTCACCCTTTTGGAAATTATTTACTGTAGCACTTTGCTCAAAATACTTCTTGACATTTTGTTATCTCTAACATATTTTCTTTAATGCTTCAACTCTTTCTTATTCTAACTTCAACAACTGATTCAATCTCTTTTGTAGAGGAGGAGTATCTTCCTTATATTCAATATTTACTGCATAAATCAAAACATTCAATTCAAGAATTAGTGGAATTTTTGTTTCTTTTCCATAAACCAACGCATAGGGGACATTCCAGTGCTATCCTTGGTGTCATTCTACTTATCCATAAAGCATCTATCAATTTTAAATGTCAGTGCTTTTGATTTTGATCAATTGTCTTCTTCAGAATCTGAACCAATGTTTTGTTTGTCGATTCAACGAGTCCATTTCCTTGAGGGTAGTAATTTGATGATTTCCCCATCACAATACCATATTCCCCACAAAAGTCAGTAAATTTTGATCCAATGAAGATTGACCCATTATCAGTGATGAAAATTTTCGGTACTCCAAACCTTGATAAAATATTATCCTTGAGACACTTGATCAATTCTTCAGAATCAACCCTTTTTAATGCCACTACTACCTGCCATTTTGTAAAATAATATGTGTTTGTGAGAATGTATATATTCCCTTTACTTGATTTTGGATTTATTGGCCCAATGACATCTATCCCCCATTGTGAAAATGGTTGTTCGTCCAATATATGTTGCAAATTCATTGCATACCTCTTCATCTTTCCTGAGAATTTTTGACAAGAAAGGAATTTCCTCACCATTGCATATGAATCCTTAAAAATTGATGGCCAATAATATCCAGTTCTTATTATTCTGTGAGCAGTAGCAGTTTGTGCAAAATTTCCTCCACATATTCCTTCATGAAATTCCTTTATCAGAGCTTGAGCCTTCATTTCATCTACACACCTCAATAACATACCATCATAATTTATTTTGAACAATCTCTCTGTAATTAATACATATTGATTGGATTTCATTTTCATAGCTCTTGTTTCTTTGGGAGTCATACTAATTGGGAACTATCTAGATCTTAGATAAATAATTATGTCTTTGTACCATTCAAAATTCAACATAGGTTTTCCAACTGAAATTGAGACTACCCCATTCAATGCATGATTGTCTGTAATGATATTACACAATCTTTTTCCTTTAACTTCCTTTAAAGGTTTGATCTTGATATCATACTCCTGAATCTTTTCCAACCAATTTTCCCACTTTCCTTCTCTCAGTTGTTGATCTAGGAGCATCTTTAGTGGAGAAGATGGAACATATGCTATAACATGGGAGTTCAAAATATAAGTCCGAAAATGTGCTATTTCCTTAACAAGAGAGAGTGCATGCTTCTCCAATTTTGAATATTTTAGCTCATAATCATGAAGGGTTTTACTCATGAAGCTTATTGGTAATTCTTCCCCTTTATAACTTATTTGTGTAAGAATTGAATCCATGACCCCTTATGTAGCAAAAGAATATAAAATGAAATCTCTTTTAAAATCTGGATTGATGAGCACATGAGATATGGTGATTACTCGTTTAATATTGTTAAATGCATTTTGAGTATCTAAAGTCCATTCAAATATCTAGTCATTTTTCAACAATAAATTGATTGGCTTGAAAATACTTTCATAATCAGAGACGAATCTTCTCACAAAATTTATCTTTCTGAAAAATTATTGCACCCCTTTCTTTGAAGATGGAGGATTCAATTCATTAATGGCTCTTATTCTTTCATGATCGATGTAAATTCCTTCTTTACCGACTATATGCCCCAACAATTTTCCTTCAGATACAACAAATAAACATTTCTTAGGATGAAGAGAGATCCCATATAATCTACATATTTCAAAAACTTACCTCAAATGATGAATGTGTTCTTCCCTTGTTTTGGAATGGACGGTAAGATCATATTGATAATTCCATGACCCCTTATGTAGCAAAAGAATATAAAATGAAATCTCTTTTAAAATCTGGATTGATGAGCACATGAGATATGGTGATTACCGCTTTAATATTGTTAAATGTACTTTGAGTATCTAAAGTCCATCTCAAATATCTAGTCATTTTCAACACAAATTGATTATTTGAAAATACTGCATCAGAGACGAATCTCACAAAATTTATCTTTCTGAAAAATTATTGCACCCCTTTCTTTGAAGATGGAGGATTCAATTCATTAATGGCTCTTATTATTTCATGATCGAAGCAAATTCTTTCACCTAATTATATGCCCCAACAATTTCTCCTTCTTCGTATACAAATAAATAAACATTTCTTAGATGAGAGAGATCCCATATAATCTACATATTTCAAAAAACTTACCCTCAAATGATGAATGTTCTTCCCTTGTTTTGGAATGGACGGTAAGATCATATTGATAATAAACCATAAATTTCCCTATCAAATCTTTGAATGCATGATCCATGGTCCTTTGAAAGGTAGCTCCAAAATTCTTCAAACCAAAGGGAACGCGAGCATAAGCATATGTCTCCCAAGGTCTTATAAAGGTAAGTCTTGGGCATGTCTTCCTCTACCACCAATACTTGAATGTACCCTGAAAAACCATCTAAAATGGTCAAACAAGCTGATCCAGTAACTTGTTGAAGCAATAATTCCATGTTAGGCAGAGGATAGTTGTCTTTGACGATTTCTTTATTTAAATATCTAAAATCAACACACATCCAAATTTCTCCAGTCTTTTTCCTCATCACTACTGGATTTGAGAGCCAATCTAAATGCCTAATGGGATATATAATTCCAACATTCTTTAGTTTCTCCAAGTCCACTTTTACCAATGGCTTCAATTTGGGATTCATCATTCTAATTTTCTACTTAAAAGGCTTTGCCCCTTCTCTCAATGGTATGATATGCTGGAGTATAGATTTGTCATATGCCTTGATATAATCATAACTCCAAGCAAATACATGATAATATTATTTGAATAAGGAAATGTACTGGTCAATATCCTATGTTGTACAATCAATCCCAAGATTCACATATTTTGGGGAATCTTTAGTTCCAATATTTATTTTCTTTGTTTCTTGCACCTTTCGAGTTGATATCTCTTCTTTAAGATTCTTTTCTTGATAATATCTTGTAAAAAGATACTCCGATTTTACACAGTCCTTTGGAACATGGGAAATGCTATTGTCATTCTCCTCATAATCTTTTTCATTGGCCAAGAAATCATCCAATTCTTCATCATTTTCAAATACATGAAGGTATTCTTGATTTTCAGGCACCAAAGGTTTGCAAATTCTTTTGACTTGAAATGAAATTTTGTTTTGAATGTCCTATGGATTAGATAATGAAGAAGCAAACACCAATGAATCCACCTTTTGATTTTTCTCTCTAGGGACAAAAGATACATTGAATGAAAAAAAAGTTTCCATCAATTCATTTACTCTTTTGACATACAACTTGAGTTTTTCTTTTTTGATCTTATATCTTTGAATGACTTGATTTATAACTAATTCAAAGTTTCCAGTTATAATAAAGTGTTCAACGTTCTTTTCCAATGTTAGAATCATACCTTGAATTAGTGCATCATACTCTGCTTTATTGTTGGTACATGAAAATTCCAATTTGATAGCATGTGGATATATGACTTTATTGAGACTTTTAAGTACAATTCCAACCCCACTCCCGGAGCTTGAGCATGCGCCATAAAATGACATTCTCCAATATCCAGTGAAATAATTGTCTTCTTGTTTCAAACTTTATGACTGCTCCAAATCAAGTATAACATAGTTTCCAATACCTGCATCTATAT
Organism: Picea sitchensis; assembly: GCA_010110895.2. NCBI lineage: Eukaryota > Viridiplantae > Streptophyta > Pinopsida > Pinales > Pinaceae > Picea > Picea sitchensis. Next base: position 34,943 of record SNQJ01S0082153.1, read on the forward strand.
AATCTTGCATCATTTAATTATCTTTCTTTTTAAATGAAAATGGTTTTCAGGGCTCACGAGGAACTTTTAACATTTTCCCATATTTGTTCGGCAACATCATGCAACTACCATCATTCATTATGTAACCACCAATAATTGAAGATCAATCTCTTCCAAGGACTATTCCATATGTTGGGGGAAGGTCAACCACTATTGTGACACCCTGTTTCCCCCAGATTGTAAATATAACTGAACTGGCCAAAGACTATGGCAAAACTCATAAGTATGAATATGTGATGTAAATGACAGTTTGAATTTATAGCAGAATTGCT
>SNQJ01S0082153.1:43732-54885 GCA_010110895.2 Picea sitchensis
ATATATATATATATATATATATATATATATTTCATTAAATTAATTAATATGAAAAACATTATACAACAACAAAAAAGATGATATTAAGATCTCAGCAACAAAAAGAAGATGAACAAAAAGAAGATGATATTAAGATCTCAGCAACATATAATACAGATTGAAAGTTCATGTTGGGCAGAGGATTATTTAATGGAGTAGAAGATTAATTTAATCTGAATTGCCATGGAAGACAGCTGTAGGTTCAGTTGGGTTGTTGTTTAGGCAAAAATAGGTTGTACAGGAGGAGCAGAGGAAGGAATACCCATTGAAGTTAATGAAAGCTTCAGGGATTTAATGAAAGCTTCAGGGATTACAGCAACATGAGTGTCTGTTCGTGGTAGTTGCACAGTGGCAATACTGGCTTCTGTGTAGCTTTAAAAGCTAACGCGAAAGGACATGATAGTTCTTTTATTGTTGGATCAGATTGATTGAGATTGCTGGAGGGCCTGTGCACATGGACAGATGATGCAGTGCTCTGCAGGTATGTTACTAATATATGCTATACCAGCAAGGTGCCCACAAATACTTTTCATTGGATATTCATATAAATATGTAACTTACCAGCAAGGTGCCCACAAATACTTTTCATTGGATATTCATATAAATATGTAACTTTTCATTTAATGATTATAAATATGTAATTCTTTTTATCATTTATTTTTATCTTTCTTAAAAAAATTAATAATTATTTTTAACATTTTGAAAAGTAAATCAATAAAATGATTATTATAAGAAGATCGTTTTGAAAAACAAGTTTTTCAAAATTATTATAAAAAATCAACTCTACTACTCTATACATCATAACTATGATATTTGAATAAAGACTTTACTCATCATTTGAGAGCTTTTACTTATGGATATGCATTATTAATGAAAAAGAAAAAATAATAAATAAATAAATTTAAAATAGAAAACATATGTTGTAAATGGTAAGGGAGAATGAATAAGATTAGAGGAAAAGAAGAAATATATTAATAAATATATATTTATTAATCTTAAAACACATTTTTTTTTGTATAATTTGTTTGTGGGTGAGTGTAAAGTAAGGATGGTTTCTCATGACACATTAGTGGCAATATAAATATGGAAAAAAACAATCTCTTGACATGAGAGGATGATCTCACCTACATTCACATTTAATTTAAATATGATCTAAAAAGATGAATTGTAGGAAATAGAATTAGTTTTTTCTATAACCCTGTGAAATTGGAGTTTTAAAATTATGGTATGTTATTCTTCTTGAATAATACAATGCATATGTTCTAGTTAATGCATGAGTTGAGTACCTAAATGATGAAATTTTCTTTAAAAAAATTGTACAATTATAAAAAACGGATTCTTCTTGTGTATAACTATTTTTTCAAAAAAATTAATGATGCAAGAACATTTTTGCCTCCAAAACAACCTTGTTTGATTATACCTAAGGGAGTGGGTTCCCCAATTCTTAATTATTTGTAAATTCCTATGTTTTAATGGAATTCTAGAAGATTGAATTAGTTGAGTTGAAATATATGTAAATGAGCTTGTTCTCGAGGGTTGTGAGGACTTAGGTTGAGATTTAGATCTCATGAAGATTTTGTGGATCTAGAGAGATCCTAGGAGTTGTTCTTGAGAATATTGAGGATATGAAGGATCCTAGGGATTTGTGTGAGAATTTTCAGGATTTGAAACATATTATGGTTTCAGAGTCTTTTGTTTAAATGTTGTAAGCCTAAGGGCGTATGGGAGAGGCCATCCAACAAGGAAATCAGGCCAGAGAGTGAGATTATGAAAGGCCATTAGATGAGAGAGGCCTTATATAAATCCTATGTACAATATATGTACAATTGAGTAATGAAATCACTCTATTTCGAGTGTTACAAGGAACTGTCTATTCAAAGACCATTGTTCATCATTGTGTGTGTTAAATCTCTACAAGATTGAATGTTACAGGCTTAGTTCACTTATGATTATGTTTGTTTCTTTCTTAAATATGTATTGATATTGTGGAGGAATAGTCTCGGTTGAAAGAATTCTCTGGAGAAGACTTCAGGACCAAAACAACGAAATTCATTCGATGATCATTGATCACTTTCATGATCAATGATCCATATTAGTCGTGGATGTGTGTAAACGATTGTGAACATAATAGAGGGAGAACCATCGTGTTTATTGGTTATGAGTTCAAAAGAGCATGAGTTGTTAGATCCTTATCGTGGGCCATTTGTAACCGTCGAATCGTGGAGGTTAGCATAGAAGAAGCGTCAGATCTATTAGTGAATCTAGATCGTTAGATTGGGAGCCAAGTGAGCGAGAGACGTCAGATCGAAGATTGTGGCGAACTTATGTTGTTTTGCGGGTGAGGAGAAACAATGCTCATTGGATCACAATTAGAAGTTAATTGTGATCGCTGATTCATAAGACAAGGTTTATTTGTGTGTTTATCCTTGGATGGATGAGATTAGATTTGGAATGGAACTCTTCCAGATCTACGGCCATAGTTTGTTCAATATTCAGAGTGTAGTAACAAAAAATACTTCGACGAAGGTAGTGCGACCAATGATGGAGATTAATTCGGACTAGTCCACACCAATAGCTACGAAAGTGATGACCACATGGCGATGGAATTATTGGTTCATCGAAGTAAAGACTATCGGAGTGTAAGAAACACTCCGAGAGATACAGTCTGACAGACAGTTGAGATCTACTCATAATTAAATAGATCAACGGTTCTGAAGACGAAACGTTGTCATGGCGAGATACATAGAAATTAAGAAACCCTTGAATGTATGAAGATGACATGGCAGTTGGATCCACGAATGTAAAGGTGACACATGGAAGATACATACAAGTCATCCGACGAGGACCTAGCGCAATGGAAGTGAAGACTAATGAATTGGGACCATAGATATTAAATGATCGATGATGGATATCGTTCAGACGTTCGAGGTCTGAAAGAAGAGGCGTTTCATTGGAGTCCAACGTTAGAGTATTACAGTCATTAGGATTATGAAAAGGAAGGTATGAGTCTCAAATATGACCATTGGATGAGATCACGATTGAATAATAACCATTTGATTGAAGACCAATTTGTTCATGGAGAAATAAGATTTGAATTGTCCGATAAGATTCAGATCGACGTTGGAAAATGAACATGACAGGTCAAGTCATAGTTCGAGGCTCGATGAAGGTTTATATGCTTGGAGGTGGAGAAGATTAACCCGACCCTTGAATGATTAAGGTAAGAATTTTGTGCGCATGCCAACCAAGAATTGATATACTCTCACAAAGAAGGATTTTTGGGCTCATGAATGAAGGTTAGAGGAGCAACTTGACTTCCAAGCACAACGAAATTTAATTTCATAATTATGCATTTTTGGGTTTAAGGCCGGGAGGTCATCATTTTTTGGTATCAAAGAAGGAAATTTAATTTTTCTTGTGTATTTGATTTCAGGTGAAATACCTTTAATGGACAAAGTTCATTTTTGGCATTAGAGTGCAATTTTTCTCTGAAATTGGAGGAGGAAATATGCAATTTGACAATCACATAAAGAATATTGTGAACATCAATGACGCTGTATAGAGGATATAGTGAAAGTTCAATAGAAGGAATCCTATAAAAAATTGTGTAGACATGCAAAAAAAGGAATTAAATTCCTTAGTGAATTACTGCAGAGTCAAGGTCATTCCAACCAAGAAGCAAAGTTGGAAAGAGATGTTGAGAAGACAAGATCTTAGAACAAATATTGTAGGTATTGGTTTAATGTTTTATAATTAACTCTAGTAAGGTATATTTATGATTACAAGTAGTAGCAGAAGGAGAAAGGGTAATGGTGAACAACCCTTACAACCAATAGAGTTGTGACAGAGAGAAAGGAAAGGATCTTGTGGCAGAAAGAACCATGTGGCAAGGGATGTTGTAAATACTCCCAACTGAATATTGGAAGTGAGGAAAAATAAATATGTCATGTCATAGGAAGGGACAACATTGTCTCTTGGAATATGTGAAAGAGGAAGTTAGTGTTGGACACAGTACCTTGAGAGTGAATCAATGTAGGGATCTTTCTCAAACTTCACAAAACTTAATTAGTTAGTAATCACCATTAAATCATTACTTATTCTTGTCATTTATAATCAGTTATGTGAGACATATATATCAACAACATATAACAAAAACCTATATCATCAATAATTCATCACCACAAAGAACTTACAATATTTATGTACAATTTTCTTTATTCTGGACTACAATCCTTGGGTGATCAACAACAAGCTGAATAGAGTGACAACTCCACAGAGCACCAACTCCATAATAGGAGCTCAACACACGTCTTAGCATCAAGTGAGAAGAGGAATCAATCATCAAAAGATACCCGATCGTCAGCAAGTGCGATTTTGTTAGTATTAGTGCAACAGCGTGCTCGTGCCCTACTAGTAGTCTGTCAGCGATATGTCTCACGTCAATGCAATACATTGCTACAATTTCATTATTCATACAGACGCCCAGCATTTTCTCTCCATGAAAAAATTAGATCCTCTGCAACCTTCAATCACATTCTCTTATGTATTCCATTGTCCAAATTGACCCACATCTATTCACAACACATCCAAGATCTCTTATAGCTTGCTCATGCTCCACATTAAATCAGTATGAATGTTATCTCAATCGTGTATAAAGAACTATTATACCATATAAATCATATCACAACTTAATCACAGGAGTATTGCTCACTCCATTACATCACAGTAGCCATACCAAGAATGCCTTAAGAATTCACCATACTATAAGCAAGAGTATCAATCAAGAAAACTACTTAACCATACCGGTTTCATGTAGACCCATGGAATCACCCGGTCTGGAACCTTGGGACTTCAGAACTTGGCATCAACTCACTCAGTCTCCATGACTTCATCTAAGCTATGCAGCCTCTGCCTTCCTTCAACCCCTTTCTATGCTCTTCAAGCTATGCTCGAGAGATTATTCGAGACCTTTTGCTTCTGTTGCCTCTCCAAGGGCACCATGCATCTTCTTGGCCACTTGTCCACATAGCCACTTTGTCAACATAGTCACCTATGTCCAACTTTCCCAATTTTCCTCTTGTCCATGTATCCAATGGCCACTTGGACATGGCATTTCCTAATTTTTAGGGTTAACCTTCTTATAACCACTTTCCATAATTAGAAGTTACTTGCGTTTACTTTATTTAAATAATCCTCCTTGACTTTGTCACTTCACTTTATTATTTATGTTATCACTTTGGTATGCATAAGAAAATGGATTCTGAGGGAATCTAACATCTTCAAACACCCATTAGTTCATCCATGGCTGAAAATGCATTTCCAAGGGCACAAAACTATACAATTGGTTCAAAAATTGAAATGCACAGATTCACTAAAGGAAGTGCGCGCACATTGCGTAGTGTGCATGGGCCAACGCAACCCTCGATGCACAAAATGCACTAAGTGTGTGACTGTGTATGAGAAAAGTTGTTCACTCTTGTGAACAGTTCATTTATGGTTCTTATCGGCCCATCACCTACTTCTGGTTCAGTTTCCAAGTCTATTTGACATCCAAATATCGGTTGAATCTGACTGTGGGGCTAGTCGAAGACCTAAGGTTTCCCTAAAGAGCCCCTTGTTCACATTAAAGACCGTTTTGATAATGCCTCAAATATTTTCAATTAAAAGAGGCCATGGGCGCACTACTTTTTTTAAAGGAATTCATTTGTATTTTTTATCTTGCCTATATTCTCTTGGGGAATCCTCTTTCTCATCAAGAGCATATCCTTTCTTCATTGTATTCATCTCCTCTTAGTGGATAGGCTTTGGTTCTTACCATTTCCTTTTTAGTTTTTTATTTGTAAGAAGAGTTCAATCAATGGGGGTTCAAAAGACCTCCCTTGGAGGAAGAGGGGACCATAAGTCTCCCTTTCTCTTTGGTTTTCCCACTAATACAACTTATGCGGTGGTATTCATGTTGTTTAATTTTTGTTATATTTCCTTTATGCACTCCTGGTTGGTTTTATTTTTGACATTATTATTAGTTTAGTTCTTTGTTTTATTTCTTATACTTGATGTTTCCTACTTGCATTCCTTGTTGTCTTGTCCAACTAACCCAATTGGACTTGTAAGCGTCATTATTTTGCTCATTTAGGTAACGAAAGGGCCCATGATTAAGCGACTCCACTGGGGATTGGTTTCAATTTTCCCCCCATTTGGGTTGTTTGAGAACTTCATTTTGGTTTTTTAACTTCCAGGAACCATAACCGGCCATACCTTTTTAAAAGATAAATTGAGCCGAGTTGAAATTTCATCAGAAATTTCTTTCCGCGGCCAGTGTAATAGAAAGTCATGTTTTTAACCCATAATTAAGCATCTTCGGTACGTGCGTAAAACCCTATCTTTCGGTGCGTGCAACATTGCACCAAAAGGTTGTTTTCTAATTGCGCATTGTCTCCCAATGCACCTCTGTCTACTCTTTGGCCCATACATCATCCATAAAATCATACATTGTAAGGGTTTTGTGATTTGTTGGAGGCCCATAGCCTTCTTAAGTTTTATTCTATGTAGATTGTAATATGCACCACATTTACATTCCCTCTCCATGAAGGGTTACTCAAAACACCCTTAGGCACTTAGGGGGTTAAAAATCCATATTTATCTCTTTTTTCTTTCATTTTTCCACATGGATGGCTTGCTTTGATTAAAGATAAGTTGGAATCATTCTATATCATAAATATAACTACTTGCATTGGGACCAGAAATTGAATGTCAATTTTTGAGTATGCTCTTCTCTCACACCATAAAGCGACTTTGAGAATTAGAAAAGCGATTGAGGGAAAATTTCATCTCCTTTAAAAAAACAAAATATTTAGGAAGGACAATAGCCCCTCGGGACTCCTCTAGTTTCTTTTTGAACACATATTAAAGTATAGCGGGCATATACATGCCCACATGCTACAAAGATAGGGGATAGTTTTGAATTTACTTTCTTAGATCAAATTACTGGGAAGTTTAAAGGTTTTGTAGCGGGCCCATACATTCCCACATGTCCCACAATCTAGGATAGTGTTTTGAAGTTTTCTTAGATTAAATAACACTAGGAGTTAAAGTATTCGTAAGGACCCATATGTCCACATGCTAGTTCTCTAGGGACTTTAAAATTATGCAAAGTTGTACCAATGGCTTTTAGTAAATTAGGTAATAAAGATTTATGCAGACCACAGTCCACGTGAGAGCAGAGACACCTAACTTATTAAAAATTTGGCACACTTTGACTTGTTCACACACAAAGTCATTTCTCACTCACATAGATTCATCTAGAAAATTTGTGGAGGTTGAAGTAGTTTCCTCCAAAGGGATAGAAGCCCACCCTTTTTCTTGATGAGACTATCCACTCCACTTAATTTCCAGCGATAGTGGTTCACACCCCAATCTCTCAAACAACCACATCTAATTTTTTCTAAAAACTCACTAAGTTTTCATCCGCGGGGAGTTGCCAAAATAATTTTTTTAGGCTAGGTAGGGTCATTCAGGGATATGCATCCAAATAACTCCCCATATCTGGTTCTCACATCTTCAAACAATAGAAGTTGTCAAATGGGGAACTTTAAATCCTCCAAGTCAAGTGTTCCTACACCATAAGGCATGGAGATGCCCGTGAAGGGTCGAAGTAGAGGTCCAATTGTTATGTCGTCCCAGCAGAGGCACCCACCTCTGGAGGATCCAACCGTGACCCATTTTAGCCAGGCTAAAACTCTAAATCACTTTGTTGAGGTACCTAATTGACCAAATTTTAGGACATCTACCCAAGTGGAAATTGTGAAACAATTGCACCTTGATCGGATTTTATTAGCTAATGGGAATGCTCGCCAACTCTTTTAGGGATATGCACCCTCACCATTATAAGCGAGATTTGCTATGCCGCTGGTTCTCTTAGGAGCCCGGACCTTGTTGAGAATGCTATTGGAAGGTGGGTATATTGAGAGGAAGAATTCGTCTTCTAGAGACCACGATCATTTTATTTTCTTTGTTCTCCCATGTGGATAAAAAACACCTACCCACATATATGCTTCTTTATCAATTGTTTTATGTATGGTGCTCTTGTGATTACATGGGATTGAGAATGATATTGTGAAGGTCCAAAAAAAAAAAAAAAAAAAAAAAAACTCTTGTTCATTTATTGCTCTCATCGCAATTTTCCCACACATCCACTCGGCTAGTTGGACATCATAGGGGACCCATAGAACCCCCGTCATTCTATATGCTTTCTAAACCTCCCTCCCATTTTTGGGGGAGTTCCTAATCTTGCCAGCTCATCGGCTCCACCTTCTCACACTCCAGTAGGTATTCTGAAAATCTTGGATCCACTTTTCTTGATTCCCACTGCCAGGTCCACTTCCCAAGGTAAAACCATCCACCTAATTTCCTTTAAAAGGAAACAGGGGACACATTTCTTCCCCAGGATGAAATAGAACCCCACCTAGCCCCCCTCAAGGTGGGGGACACTAACACCTCACCATTGGTTGGAACTAACCCTCCTCAAGGGTTAAGTACACAAACCATTCCCACCATGGTGAGGAATTAGCCCTCCACTTATACCCAAATTTCATGGCAAGCCTCAACATATCGGATTTGATTAATCTCACCAATGTTCCTATCTTGCACGACCCCACATGGCCACAATGCCTACCAAACTCCTTAGAGATTCCCAAGTTTGAAGGAAAAGCGGGAGCGGCCCGTGAAGAGACCATATCATAGCTTATCTGTTTATGGTGCTCTTCAAACAATATGGATGACTCTATTAGGTTGAGGTTATTTCAACACACACTCAAGGGTCCGTAACCAGTGGTATGTGAAGAAAATATGGGTCCCATGACCTTTTGAATTTTTGGCCAAAGCATTTTGACCTTCTTTCAACTACAAATCCATCATGACAATGGTCTCGAACTACTCTCGGAGTTTAAATCTATACTTTCGGCGAAGTAAGACTATCGGAGTGTAAGAAACACTCCGAGAGATACAGTCTGACAGACAATTGAGATCTACTCATAATTAAATAGATCAACGGTTCTGAAGATGACACATTGTCTCTAATTGAGATACATAGAAATTGAAACCCACGAATGTGAAGATGACATGTGGCAGTTGGATCCACGAATGTAAAGGTGACACATGGAAGATACATACAAGTCATCCGACGAGGAACTAGCGCAATGGAAGACCTTAATATGAATTGGGACCATAGATATTAAATGATCGATGATGGATATCGTTCAGACGTTCAAGGTCTGAAAGAAGAGGTGTTTCATTGGAGTCCAACGTTAGAGTATTGTAGTCATTAGGATTATGAAAAGGAAGGTATGAGTCTCAAATATGACCATTGGATGAGATCACGATTGAATAATAACCATTTGATTGAAGACCAATTTGTTCATGAAGAAATAAGATTTGAATTGTCCGATAAGATTCAGATCGACGTTGGAAAATGAACATGACAAGTCAATTCATATTTTGAGGCTCTACGGAGGTTTATATGCCTGGAGGTGGAGAAGATTAACCCAACCCTTGAATGATTAAGGTAAGAATTTATGTAGCATAGCAATGAGTGTTATACTCTACGAAGTTTTGGGCTCGCGGATGAAGGTTGAAGGTATCATGACTTCCAAAGATGCAACAAAATTAATTATAAATTATGCATATGTGGGAAGAACAGGATGAGAGGTCATCATTTTGGTATCAGAGTAGGAAATTTATTTTTCTTGTGTATTTGATTTCAGGTGAAATACCTTTAATGGACAAAGTTCATTTTTGGTATTAGAGAGTGCAATTTTTCTTTGAAATTGGAGGAGGAAATATGCAATTTGACAATCACATAAAGAATAATGTGAAGATCAGTGACATTGTATAGAGGATGGTAGAGGTTTAAAATAGAAGGAATCTGTACCAAAATTGTGTGAACATGCAAAAAGGAATTGAATTCCTTAGTGAATTACTAGCGGAGTCAAGGTCATTTCCAACCAGGAAGCAGTTGGGAAGAGATGTTGAGAAGACAAGATCTTAGAACAAATATTGTAGGTATTGGTTTAATGTTTTATAATTAACTCTGGTAAAAGTATAATTTTGATTAGGAGTATCAACATAAGGAGAAGAGATGGTGAACAACCACTTTGTAATAGAGTTGTGACAAAGAGAAAGAGAGGAAAGGATCTTGTGGCAGAAAGAACCATGTGGCAAGGGATGTTGTAAATACTCCTAAGTGAATATTGGAAGTGAGGGAGAACAATAGAATCTATGGAATTGTCATAGGAAGGACAACATTTTCTCTTGGAAGCTGTGAAAGAGGAAGTTAGTGTTAGCTGTGAAAGAGGAAGTTAGTGTTGGACACACCAACCACACTGAGAGGGGGGTGGGGGGTGAATCAATGTAGGGATCTTTCTCAAACTTCTCTTCACAAAACTTATTAGATAGCAATCACCAATTACTCAATGCTCATTACTATCATTTATAATCAGTTGCATGTGAACATATATCAACAACATATAACAAAAACCTATATCATAAATAATTCATCACCACAAAGAACACAAGATGTATGTACAATTTTTTTTTTATTACAGACTACAATCCTTGGGTGATCAACAAAAACTGAATAGAGTGACAACTCCACAATAGCACCAACTCCATAATGAAAGACTCAACTTACACATCTCAACACCAACTGAGAAGAGGAATCAATCCTCAACATATACCAATCTGTCAACAAGTACGTGACCTGATAGTAGTGCAGTACGCGTATGTACGTGCCCTACAAGTAGTACAAATCGCGTATGTACGTGACCTGTCTATACTACAACCTACGTATTCCTTTTGAACACTTAGCATTTTCTCTCCATGAAAAAATCAGATCCTCTGCAGCCCTCAGTCACATCCACTTCTGTCTCTCACTATCCAATCTGAACCATAACCAATCACAACACATCTATGCTCTCCCACAACTTACTTATGCCCCTCAACCATGCAATATGAATGCTACTTAATCATGTATAAGCAACCAATATACTATGAAAATCATATCAGTACTGAACCATAAAAGTGTTTCTCACTCTATCAATAAACCAACATAACCATATCAC